>WBNH01004850.1:205777-289841 GCA_013401255.1 Urocolius indicus
GGCACCGGGGCCGGCACCCGCACCCGGGGCGGCAGCCGCGGCCTGCGCCGCCGCGCAGCAGCCGCTCCGCACACGCGGGCGCACGGATCCTCGCGTGGGGGAGGGGGCCGCGGGGATATCGCCGGCGAGGGGCGGCCCGGAGGGAAACGGGGACCCTCCCGGAGGGGCTGGGGCGTGAGGCGAGAGCGGGGATCCCGGGCCCGGCGGTGGGGCATCCCCGGAGGCGGGACCGCGGGGTCTTTGGCAGCCACCCCCCCGAACGGCTTTCGGGGATGGCAGGCGTAGCCCTGGCAGCGGGGCCAGCCGCAGCTGTGCGGTGAACCCGTTGTGGGGACAACCGCAGCCGTGGGGCGAATGCGAGCTCTTGGCCCCGATCCCCTCCGGGCCGGCAGCGTTCCGCGATGGGACCTGCTCCTGGCGCCCTGGGTGACCCGGCAGTGCCGTCGGCGAAAGTGCTTTTGGTGAGACGTGGGTCCCGTGCGAGGGAGATGGCAGGGATGTCACCAGCAATAAAAGCTGGACTTCAAGTTCAGGTAGTGGTGCTTGCAAATAAAATAACGTACCTAAACACAGAGGTTTTTATACAGTTCGGGGCTTGCTTCTTGAACTTATGTACTCTTGGTAAACGCATTGTAGGGCTTGGTTTGCTTTCTGCCCTTTTTGCATCTGCACCGAGTTTTATCTGACCTTCTGAAATCTTTAGACGAGTGTACTTTATCAGGCCATTTTTGAAACTTTGAATAGGCTAAGTATTTGCTTTGGGGAGTTAAAACTTCTCGTGAGGCAGTCTACTGATAAGAATTTTAGAAGGCCTTATTTAAGCAGGGGGGTTTGCTACAACTAAATTCATACCCGTGCCATCCTCCCAGCCAAGCACAAAGGCACTCCCCCACAACCCGAAACTAACCTGGAAGGGAAAACACCTCATCCTTAAGTTGCTCACAGTTATACCTCTTTTGTGTGTAGGCATGGCTGATAATGAAAGTGACGAGAACGTGTCTATTTTTAGCCTCTGCCATTCCTTTGAGATGTTTTTGCCCTGGTGCTTTTCATTTTTTTGTAAAAAAATAAAGTGTTAATTCTAACAGAAAAGTCTTCCCTGTGACACAGCCCAAGGAATTCCTGGAGGGCCAGAAAGCTCCAACGAGGACCTTTACAAACACAGCCCTGACAGCGATTTTCTTTCTGTGTTGTCCCTATCCAAATAGGAAGTGGTGTGGTGAAAGTTGTACTGATAAATGTTGCCCTTCCAAAGCACAGCCCTCTTTAGGTACGGCCACGTGCGGGCGGTTCCTCACAAAATCTCAAGGCAGGCTTTACATTTGAAGTTTACTTTGTGCTGCGTGCAAGCGCCGCAGCCTGACCTGACTTCCTGTCTGTAGCCCTTCTTTCCACAGCCCTGCGCTTCTGACAGCAAGCGGGTTTAGAAGCACTGAAGCGCTTGCCTGTAGCTTTCTTTTTCCCCGTGGAGGGTAGTGGGAGTTTATTTACAGTTTGATTTTGTAATTTTGCTCCAGAGCAGATCGGCCAGCACACGCTTTTGACATCTTGCTACTCTATGCTCTGGAATAACAATACACATGACTGTACACACAACCTGCAGTGTCGTGTCAATTGGTCCAAACAGAACTACTGTTTGAGTGTCAACTCAGGCGTTAAATCTCCTCGCCCGCTGTCTTCAAAGATGACTGAAGGTGACAAAAGCCCCATTACAGTTTGACTGTTCAGTTTAACTGAACGGTGGGAATTCTGCAGTGCTTTGCTCTTGTTAAACACTTTCAGTTTCATTATTTTCTTACTGTGAAAAGTGAGGGTGGTCTACTCTTGAGCGCTAAGTACAGCCAAATTTAATTTATTCTGGTTTATCTTTTTTTTTTTTTTTTTCTTCTTCCAGGGCCTCTTTCAAACTTAGTTTGTGTATGTAGTTGAAGGATAAAGTAGAAATGGCTGTGAGGTACTGCCGTGTTCTCGAGATAAGTTTAGGTTTCTTCTGTCCTCAGAAACCGCAGCGTTAACTTGTCAGCAGCACAGCAGTAAGACTACCCAGCATCAGACTGTCGAAAAAAAAAAAACTTAGTCTGGCAGCAGCATGAAAACCACAAAATTTTGCAGATCCATTTTAGTCATTGTCGAGTTTCGCACCAGGTCTGTATGGCAAACTTCTGCTGGCACAGCTCTGTCTGCAAGCGCTGTGACGAAGTGTGACCCGTGACTGACATAGCTGTGCCAGCAGAAGTCCCAGCTGCAGAAGCACTTATCTGCAAAAGCGCACTTTTACTGATATAGCTTGTTTTCGTTTTTAAAGGGTGTTTTTCCCTCTCCTGGTAGCAGTGCTGCTGCCAGTAAAGCAGTGTGCTCCCAGGGATGTAGTGTAACCAGACATTTATTTACCTGGCTTGGAAGAGACAACAGGTCAGGGTGTATTTTCTGCGTGTGGCTCTCCTCTTCCCATCCACAGTCTGTAGGAGCTCGGTCACGTTTGCAGTGGGAATTCTCTTGTGCAAGTAAGTGATGTAATGGCTGCTACTCATTTTCTTTCCATCCAAAGGTCTTTATAAATTTCCATTTCATGTAATAAACTGGGATTGTTTTTTTCCCCCCATATGGACTGTGGTATGCTTCCATTAACAATCTTCTTTTTGAAAAAGCTAGGCAGGCTTTTGACCAAGTTTGCCAAGCACAGTAATGTTTAACTTACATACCAGTCTTACAAGAAATAAGCCAGAAAGCAATCCCAAGGTGTGTGTGGACTCCAGTAGTAAAATAAAAGCACTGCTGGAGAAAATTTAATTAAAGTTCCACACTGGGCCAAGTCTTTACTTAATTGAAATCTAAAACACCAAAAATATAAACTTGCATTTAAATAATCACAGTAGCCACTGTCTTTTCTTTTTTTTTCCAGAGTCAGTGTACACAAATAAGGAGGTGTATTTTTTTTTATTTTTAATCTGAGTGCATTCTGTTTTGAAGTGGTAAAATTAGGTGTCGGTAATGTGCATGATTTCAGTGCAAACTTTCTTTGAGTGCCAAAAGACACACACCTAGTTAGATCAGCTTTAATCCTGGGTTACATGGGTTTAAAGATTTAAACGGGGAGATAAATAAGAATAAATGGCTTGCTTATTATTTATTGGAAAGAGCTTTTGGGATGCCAAAAAGGCACTTGAGACAGTGATGTAACTGCAGAACGCTGAGAAAGCAAATGTGATGGTATAGCTTAGTTGTTCAGGAGCATAAGATTTGAGAGAACTTTAAAAATTAAGTTAAAATATGCCTCAGGAGGATTTGCTGAGATTTGCTGCTTTGGAGCTTTAAATGCTAAGCCTCTTGTAATTTTCTTTTTCCCCGAATTCTGTGGTTCTTATGATGATAGCCTGTAATCAAGACTTGGGTACTTGTTACTTGCTTTCTTCAGTTTGACAGAGCATTTGTCCTGTCTCAAGCAGATTTCCTAGTACTATAAAGACACAGATGGCTCTACTCTGCATTTATCCATGTCCCCTGTCCGTTGCTGGTGGCTCATGCTAGGGGAGCAAGCTGTTCTAACACAGCTCTTACCTTGCTTGGGACTTCCAGCTGTCAGGTTTTCCCTTGCTTTAAGAGGCTGTGTAGAAATGGTGACGAAATCCAAGAGCTGTGTGTTCTCCTCCATTTATCAGTTAATGTACATGTCAAAACATGCGGCAAGCTGTTTTGATGGTGCAACTGTCCCAGCTGAGATGATTGAACTTTGCCGGTGCGGGAAGGGGAAGTGCTGTTTTGCTCACAGCCCTGCCACACATCAGACCCTCTGCTGAACCAGTTACACTCGCTGACCTGACGGTAGATAGATAAACAAAAGGAAATGGAGGCTGCAGGGTGTTAATGTATTTTAAAAGTGACTTTATATGCTCAGAATTTGCAGGATCCATTTATGCCTCTTTCAGGAGTGCCCTGGAAGAGATCTCAGAACAGGGTGCAGAGAGGACCATGTAAGGCCTTTAGATGAACGTGCTAACTGGCTTTGTTTGAAACTGGGTAAATTCACAAAAGGGCTATGTCACACCTGCCCGCAACGGGTACTGGACATGACTTGTTTGTGTTATTTGGTAGAAAGCTTCTCTCAGAGTTGAAAACAGAAAAAAAAAAAAAAAAACCACAGCAGCCCCCCCCGCCCCGCCACAAACCCAAACTGAAATTACTCTGAATAAAAGACAGCAGTGGAAGAACACCTCTCCATTTGCTCTGGAATTCTCTTTAAAAGAACAACTTTTGCAGTTGCTTGCACATCTCTCTGCAGAGGATCGAGAAACAACAGTCTTCAAACACTACCAGAAAGCTTTTCCTCTGAAGTTTGAGAGGTAGTAATTTAAAGTATGATTAAAAGTAGGCAAAAAATATATTTTATGATGTTCCCCAAGAAACAAGTTTTATCCCTTTCAAGGGGAGACATTAAATCAGTGCTGATAAAAGTGCTGCAAGATAAAGAAAATGCAGCTCTGAGCAATTTTAGTTACAGCTCATATGTGATCAGTGAATACAGAGATTTTTGAAGCTATACAAAGTCATCACCCAGGACCAAGGAACAGAACCCCATTTAGTCATTGCATGTCCAGCACACACAAGTGTTAAAACACGTAAGTGTTTTAACTAAAGCTTGTAACCTGCATGTGTACACAAGGAACAGATAAAGTTGTGTGTGCTCACCTTTACTTTGGTGTTTCCTGATGTAAATAATTAATGGAATTTTATGATTGCATGGCATGGTGCCTGTTTATTCTTAGCATTTATCTAAATGGTTTCTTATTTCACTTTCTGCTTGCCTGTAAAGGGGCTTCATGTTATTTTCTGAGAAAAGTATATAAAATGAGATTAAAAGGACTGTAGGACTTTATCTGCAGATTTTTCCTAGTATGTGAAGTCTTTGGTATAGTTCCATATTTTAAATAAAGTTAACACTACATGTACGTTGTCTGCAGGCAGATTTCACAGAACAGCAGCACAGTCCTGTTAACAAAGGTGTTCAGACCGTCTACAACAGCAGCAGAGAGTTAGATACTTTTCCCATTTTTGTCGAAACTAAACAGGTGGGGAAAGTGAAACTTCCACTTTGAGCACAACAGTAGGAGCAGAGCCAGAGGAGAGGAAGAAGATGGATTTTTTGCTCATTGCCTTGCTGCTGAAAGCATGTCAAGGCACCCTTGTGACACTGATGGTTAAAAGTGGTTATGTCAAAAATAGCAATCTTGGGATCAAAACAGTGACACTACTGCCTGCCTCCAGTTCAAATAGGTCCACTGAGGGAAAAGCCTAGGAATAAAGATGACAACCCTCAGGAGGGGATGATACTTTCTGAGTCCATGAGGTGATGGATCTTCAGAAGGTTTTTTCGTTTTGGAGGTTTCCCCACCACCACTAGCAGCTTGATGATTGGTAAATCTCTGTTTACAGACACCAATGGACTAATCCTTCAGAGAACCCTGCCATCATCCCTGCTGCTGTGAGTCAGGATTATTTGTTACCCTAAATGAAGCGTAAAGGAAAACCTATTGTGCCCTCATCTAGGAGCAGGAGGAATTTTTATGGCTGGGAAACCGGCAGAGGCAGCTCTTCTCTGAAGAGCCTGTGGGCCTTGGCCCTTCCCTAGTTAAGCATCCACCTGTGCTTAACTGTCCGCAGGCTGGTGTTTGAGTGAGGAGTGCCAACCAAAGCTCCCAACTAAGGGTCTGTTATCCTGGCCATCCATTCTTCCACAATTACTACTGAAAGTCAACAGCTCCCCAGTCTCCTACTTACAACCACCTAAAACTTAAAACCACAGTTAAACTGTCTTAAGTGCTTTTTAAAGGCAAGAAATACTCACAGACTGAGGCAGATCTGCAAGTTGCAGAAAATAAAGGAATGTTTAGCCTTGTGTGGCTGTGGAGAGAGGTTTTGTCATTCACTTTTAGGACAGGCAGGGAGAAAGTGGTCTTCTCAGGAATGACGGGAGAAAAGGAATTGCTTTCATCTTAGCAATACACAAGCTACAGCTGTAGCATGTACATCTGTACACATGCTACAGACAGAAGTGATATGTAGCCTTTGCCTTATGGGGTCTCAGAACTGGAAAGTAAGCTTCCTCCATGGAAAAAGTGGCTTTCATTGTCATCTTAAGACATTTTGACAACTCCATAAACCTGCTTTACTGACAGATCATTGTGAAAAGGAGGTTTTTATGGACTGCTAAGCAAAGTTTTGTGAATGCTAGAGATGTATACTTTAGGGTAGATTTGAGACTTGGAAAGCCTCTGTTGTTTTCATTTCTTCTGAGTGGGGGATCTGACCCTCACATTGGGAGCAAAAGTGGAAAGGGATCCCCTCTTCTTTTTTTCGTCTTAGCTTTGGTGTGAGGGCCCATTGAACATTTTTTTAGTTCTTTAGATTTCACAAGTAGGAAGATAACTACAAAACACATCTGCTGTTGGTCTAGCTGTTTGTAACAGAATATGTAGATTGTGCTCTAGTTTGCTGTTCGCCCTTTAGGGCAGCTGAATGAATCCACTGGGTAGTTTTCCCCTGCTTTTTAGGAATGCTTCCATCTGACTGAACATCTTTTGCCTTCTAATCACAAATTAGTTCTGCTTTTTTTTTTCCCTTCCTAAGAAATCAATCTAAAGCCTCTGTCAAAAGGTTCTGGCTTGGCTTTAAGTTCATGTAGAGAGAAGCATGTTGAAGACTTCCTTGGGCAGATTTCTAGCTGGGTTTTGTCCATGGAAAAAACTCACAGGAAAATTGAGAAAGGAGAAAAGCAAAAAACACTGTGTATGCTCTGCTGGCTGTTATGATCCTGTGTTTTGTAAACAGCAGTGGAGAGGTCCTGCAGGTTAAGTTCTCAACTCTGTGGCCTGCAGCCATTCCTGTTCTTGGTGCTTAATGCTATGACTTCACGGCCTAAAAAGGTATTTGAGAGCTGCGGATGGAAAGGTCCCATTGAAGCAGTTGTAATATTATGTCTTCCACGTTATCTGGGGAGTTTTGTCTTGGGGAGGTGGGGGTGAACATACACCTGAGACTTGCGTGCTGTACGTACTCACGTGAAGTCAAACTTCTTGGTGACACAAGGTGTGAGGTGTATCTCCTTCAGATAAATGCCTTATCTTGGGTCAGCCTTGACACTTGGAAAATATCCTTTGCTCTTCTTGTTGCTTCAGGCTGAGTGCTGGAGCAGAATTAGAAGGCACAGATGAAAGTGTAGGGATGTCACTCAGTCCTTTATGAGGAGAAAAGCAGATAGGAACTGCTACCGGTGCTGTGAAATGCCAGTGTTTTCTGGCCTTTTTGGAAAGGGTCAGTTCACTCACTTCTTGTCAGAGCCTGTATCAGTATGCACTGCTCAGCCCTTGCACATGACAGCTGCTGCAAGATACAGCTACCTGCTCATACAGGTTGGAAACTTAAAACTGATTTTCAAGGGATATAAAAGCAGAACAGGTGTCAGAAACTCCGCTTTCCAGGTAAAAGAAAACACTCTTCATTTTCTTTAAGAGACCTGGAACTTGCAGCTCAAGGCAAGAAAAGGCCATTTGGAGCAGTATGTATTTATTCTGTTACATGAATTTATGACTGGCCCTGGAAGTGGGAGAGAGCTAGCACAGGATGAATTATCCACCCAGCAGAAGTTTCCACTTGTGAACGCCTTTCCTCTAATCCCTTTTTGTTTTGGAAAGTTAAGAAAGCAAAAGGAAAATGGGGCCAGACAACTTCTCACATACGAGAATATAGTCACAAGTGCCAGGAAGAGTTAAGTTCAGATTGTCAGGTGGCCCTTGGTTTGCCTTTATTTCCTCCAGATGAATTATGTCTTACCATTCGGAGTTGTTCCATGTCTGTGCACATTTTTGTACCTGTGCAATGATTCTCTTCCTTCTCCTCAGCCTGGAGCAAGACACTGTTAGGGAGAGGAGTTTATCCTGTAAATAAGGAATATTCTGAGTGGACTAGAGAAGGACAATATAGTAAGTATTTGGAACCTGTGGATAAGAGGTTTGGTTTTCTAATATTACTAAGATCTCTTTGAAATGTCTCAGATTACAAGGTTATATAGCCTTTTTGCAGACTTACATAGCAAAGTCTTGAGTGAGGCTATGACCTTAGGATATCCATTTCATTCTTTGATATATTTTTCTGGTATATGGCTTGTCTTGAGGATGGCATGGTGACTAGTCCTGTGATGAACTGCAAGATGTTTGTTCACTGTGGTAACCCTGAGGTTCTGCCAAACTAAGGTCCCCATGCATGTAAAGAAGGAACAATTTCTTTTTAAAGTAGATGGCCATTTATTTCGTGGCAGCTTCAGGTATGGACAAAACAACCTCAGACATATACTCATCTCCCTGAGTACAAGTCAGAAGTATTTCTACTTGGAAAATTATATGTTTTAAAACCTCAAGCTGTCAACAATGCTACAGCATTCCTGAATCCTTACCTGCCTCTTCCGCATACCCGCTGTGTCTGTGCTCTTGCTTTAGGCTCCATTTCTGTAGAGCAACCATGTGCGTGCAACCCAGCGATGAGTGACACATGTTCAGACTGGCGCTTCAGACTGTATTTCTCGTCTTGAACTTCCTCCCAGAGATCATGATGTTCTTTGCAGGTTTATACAACACTTAGCGTCATGAATACTTGGCCCTCCTAGCAGCACCTCAGTGCCCTGTGAGCGAGCATTCGTGCCACAGCTCTTCTGATGGTGCCCAGTGGCTTGCATAACTCCGAATCCGCAGCAAGGGACTGTGACCAAAAGTCACTGTGATGGGGAAGGACAGGACACCATAAGGAAGCCTTTGCAAATGCAGACATTAGGGAACTCCCAAATAAGCTAACATTTGCTGGTTTAAGGAATAACAGAAAACTGACCTGTTTGAAAAACTCTAGCAAAAATTGCCAAAAGTATTGCTTGGTTAGGTAATGCACACCCTTTAATGAAATCCCTTCAAGTGGCTGAACAGAAGAATCCACCCAAGTTCAACCTACCTTCTGGCAGAGGAACAGGCTTTATTCCTGTCAGCTCTGGGCCATGACCCCTGCCAGCTAACGTAAACCTCAGGGCTTGTTCACATATGGCCCACTGCCCTCTAATAAAATGTTAGAAGGATCATTCTGGGCAACATAATTAGTCTTCTGCTAATTATGTTTTAGAGGCAGTATACCTGCTGCACTGGATAGCATCTTGACCTACCTGCAGATCACAGCTCTCCTGTGCCTTGTTGTGGTCATATTTCATAGATGCTCATACTGAATTAATTAACCTCCAGATACCTGCATCTCTCTCTTCTGTTAGAGGTGAATTTCCTGGTCCCCACAGAGATTATCTTGAGCTACTGTTGCTCTAGTTCCTAATGTTCCACCTTGCTGGAGTGCAGCTAGATGATGTTACTCATCAACATAGATTTTAAAACTAAATCTAGTGCTTGGCAGTTGAAGTTTGCTCAGAGAAACAATTTGGATAATCTGATACAGAAGCAGCTGAACTATCCATATCCAAATAAGATAATATCCAAATATTATAAGATAATATCCAAATAAGATGTGTTCCTCAGGCTAGCAGGAAAGCTTTTTGACTTCTTTGATTCAACAAGTACAAAAGGGGTTATTTTAAAGAGATTGCTTTTCTTTCCCCTCCTTTTCTGAGCATACAAGGCTGGCTACTTTGAGCACTAGTGCAGCATCCTGTAGCTGTTGAAACTAGGCCGTAATATGTAAAGATTGATTTATTGTGCCAGCAGTGGCAAAACAGTTTCCACTATTGGGGTGTACTTTTTCCTCTGGCTTCTTTTTTTTTGTCCCTTCTTTTACAATGTTGAGCTTTGACTCATCCAAATCTACCTGTAGTTGAACAGGGCAGGCCTTGTAACTTTAAAGCTGTTTGAAATAAGTTTTATGGTCACAGATTTTCCTGATGTTAATTATTGCAGCAAAGAACAGATTGTGAGTGATAAGCTGACCATTATCTTTCAATCAGAGAGAGAGATTAGCTCAAGTGCTGCTGTGCTTTGCCTATTTTCTTAAAGCATTGGCAGCCTACCACTTAAAGGGCAAGATATCATCGTAGCCACAGAAATAGTCTCATTTATTCTTTTCTCCTAGCACAAACTTTTCTTTGAAGGATGAAAGGTTATTGATGATTCGACTGTATTTTAAATAAAGGCAGAAGTGTTCATTGAGAAGACTGCTTCCAAGTTGCTGCAGTGGCATGCATTAATTAATAATTCTGGTGTAGTTTAGCTCAAAAAAAACAGGTCGATAGCTGACTTGTCTCCAATTATTGATCCTGAGGAGTTGAATGAGACAAGATGTTGGCTTGGGGCAACCTGAACCAGGTCTTTATCATTTCTAAGTGAGTGACTGAATGAGCTGAGGTGTCAGATTAGGTTTGTCAATAAAGCAGCTCTTTGCTGAGTGGCTCAGAGGAATCTCTCACACCACAACATGATAAGCTTACTTAGTTCTTGGTGTTGAGAGTTTTCTGTCTCCTCGGTCCTACTGCTGTCAAACCAGTACTAAGAAAACCTCCTGCTTTACTTTGCAGCCATGCAAAGCTCATTTTCTTCTGTGCCTACAGCTCAAGACAGCATTTTGTCGCGACGCTTCCTATGGATCCAGCGCTGGCTGCTGCTTTTCCCAGACTCTGGGGGACTTCAGTTCCTAATCCTTTAAGCCACTCTGTCCTGCATCTCATTAGAAGACCAGTGCTCTCCAGGGGAAGGAGCAGCATTGCAAATGGGTCATTGCTTTGAACCTGCACTGGGATACTGATGTAAATAAATGTACTATTTAAACCATCCCTCTGGGGGCTCTTAATTAGGTTTATTTACAGACTGTCTGTTGAAATTCTTCTTGCTCTGTAATAGACCCCTTGTATGTGTTTCTGTGAAGCAGAGCTTTGCTTTTAAGGAGCTACCTACCTTCTATCTGTATGTAAACTAGCCCCTAAGAGCTACTTTGAGAGCTGTAAGTATAAAAGGCATCTGCAGACAAAGACAGGTATTAGTCTGTGACTTGATGCAGATACTCAAGAGTTGCTATGTACAAGAGAGGTAACAGAGTTAACTACAGCCCAAGTAACGGGACAGAAACTCATTTTTTGGACTAAGTATTGAAATGCCTACCAAGTACAGGAATCGAAAATATCTATGTAATGCTACATACTTTGCAGTAAATAGTTCATCTGTTCTTGTAAGTGGGAGTGTGACACAGAGGAAGAGGAAGGGTGGAAAGCTGGATATTCTTGTGTTACCTGTGATTTAAGAAAATACTCTGTACTTCGTTTAGAGGAGATGAGGGGACAAGGGGAAGTAACTGGTGGGTGTATGTCAGTAGGACAATTAGCATTTCCATCAAGTGAATGCTAGTTGGCTCTAGAATTAATCAAATACAGCTCATTCCCTCCCTTCCCACTTGGCTTTTGCTGCCTTTTTTTTTTTCTTTCAGGGTTTTCTTCTGACTCTTCTATGCCTTTCTGAGCTTTTATGGTCTTTGCTGAAGTGATAATGTGAAGCCCTCTGGGATCTCACCACCACAGTTGCATTATATTGTTCCCACTCCCAACTTGAATTTCCCTATGCTTGGGCTTGGTCCATACGACGACACAAGCAGAGGAGGCAAGTAGCCTGATAGGATGTGGTTGCTGAGCATTGATGCAACTGGTCACACATCTTGTTTTGCTTGCCTTACAGGGGCTCACAGCACACAAGCAGCTCCGTGGGAGCTGAGCTGCTTTCCCAGCCAGTGTGCCAGGCATAGCCAGTTCCTTACTGGTAAGGGAGAAAGCTGCCTAGTTAAGGTAGCAGTGACTGTGTTTTCAGTCCCTGGAAACAGTCCCTTTGTGGAACAGCCTCTAACAGATCCCTGTGAACTGCTGCACCTCTCACACAATGAAAAAATTGCTAACAAGCAAAGAGGGGATTTTCTGTGAAACTGAACATGCAAAACTTAAATAGCCTCCTCTTGCTCAGCCTAATCCAAGTACCACATGGAATAAAAAAAAATAGAGTAAGGTTTGGACAAATTCCATTGTATTGTTTCTGTGCTTGTCGTTGACACATCCTTTTCACCACACTTCTGGGTTTGCTAGCTGCAGTGTGTGGGTGTAAGCCCAAAGTCTTCCATGCAGGTTCTTGCAGGGTTGTCAACACTCTGGGAAGGACTGCAACAGCTGGCCAGTCGTCAACCAAGTTTATCAAGCGGTAATGCTTTCTTCCTGACCCTGAAGTTACTCCATGAAGATGGACGGAGAGGCCTTCTCCCTCTACAACCTTCTTCCAAACACTGTGGATGGCTGAGAGTTTCCCTTGACTATGCCAAAGATAAAACTGAGGCAGAGGCAGCACCATAGCATCTGTTCCTTTCTGCTTCTCAACACAAACATGCCTCCTGACCAGTTATAGCTTAGGGAAACGGCTTTTCATCCTCTTAGCATCAATATAGAGTTACCACTACTCAGGCCTTTCCACTTCTGCTTCTTTTGCCTACATAAGCTGTAATATAAAGCTGTATTCTTTGAAAGAGATATGCTTTGTGATAGGTACAAGGAAAGACTGTGCAAATTACTTATGGAGCTTCTTTTGTTGAAATATTTTCTACATCTAATATTTATTATGTAGAAGTGGTGACAGTTTTATTAAAACGTTCAGTTTGCAATATGTGTGGATACTCCCTAAAAATTTCAAGTTAAGGAATTTAAGTACTGAACCTAAGAACAACAAGGCTGTATTAAGCAGCGTTGGTTTTAGGTGTACAACTGATACGGTTCAAGAAGAACTCTGCATTACCATGCTCTGTGCATTAGCAGATGACAAGGGTACAAGCTGATGTAATTTTCTAACATCATTACAGAAGATCTTTTCTCTTTTCCACTTGGAGCCCTGATTACTTCAAAAAAGCAAACTGGGCCGAAGCCCTATCAGCAGGTTACTCTAGAGGCAGAATTTTGCTTTTGGTACAGACTTGAATGGAGATAGAAGTATTCGACCTGCAATGCTCTAGTTTTCCTCAATTCTCATAGCTATGTGATTTTGGACTCTTTCTGCTAAAGAAGAGATTGTTGGTGAGTACAGATCAATAGTCCCACTGAGTTGGTGCAGAGGAGCCCTCTGCACAGCAGAGTCAATGTGCCTTTTCCTGAGAAACACTTTTCTTGGATGGATGGATATGAAGATAAATACATTCTTCTACAGATTTAGAAAACAAAAGGTTGGTTTTTTTTCAGTTGTATTTCTGGACTTTATAATTTGTTGCTAGGTCCATGACGCTAAGCTTGAAATTTTAGTTGTTCTTCCTAAAATTTCACTACAAAATTAATCTTTTCCCTTGTGGTTTATTTCCACTTACTTTGATGAGGCATATTTGTTTCACTGGTACTCTCTATTCTCAATCAGGTTATTTGGAGTAAGAGACTGAAAACAGACAGTACCTTTGTTGGCAGTTTCACAGTGCTCCTTGAATGCTTGATAGAGAAAGCCTATGCAGAGGTGATTGGATATGTTCCTACAGGAAAGTACAAAGAAGAAAATTCAAATCCAAGCAAAAGACTATCAAAATGCTCCATTCAGATTTTTGTGCTAGTACATACACACTATATAATATACATACTGACATACTAGATAGTTAGCCTTAAGCCAACACTTACATACGTACTCTAGTATTAGCAGGGTTGTTTTTAAGATCTCCTTAACATCCTCTTAAACAATAACCTTATTTTCTCAATCTTCATCCCCCTCCCCCTAGTCAGTTTTGGGATTTGTGAGTTTTGGCTGTACTTCTCCTTCGGAAGGCTGAAATGGGGAGACTTTTGTCATACACTCCTAGAAAAACAGAGCACGGATATTACAGACGAGTAGCCTTCCTCTCCTCCCTGTGCAACCATTTAAGTCCTGTTGACAAAATACAGGGATAAAAATGGCTTTATTTTCCAGCTTGTGGTCCAACTTTCCCACGTTAACTAACATGTGCCTGTGTACATACACACGCACACACACACTGTGGCCTCCTCAGCCAGCAGAATTTTTCAATCCTGGAAGGGATCTCCATATGGAAGTGGATGGACAGTAAATTGTTATTGCACTGAGAAAGGAGGAGTGATTCAGGGCTGTCTGATGGATAGTTTTCAAAATGCTTTGGCAATTTGACTCATCCATATACAGAGACTGAAAAATGAAAAAAATACCCTCACAAAGAATGTCTCTTTGCTAGAGGCAAGGAGTTTAAGTTGTGCCAACACATCCACGAACACAGGGCTGAAGCAAGATGAAATTGCAGCTCTTTTCGATTTGCTTATTTGTTAGAAACAGACAATTCTTTTATGCATTGAGGTTTGAAACTACTTAAACAGAACACCACGTTGTAGTCACTGTAATTTAAGAAACGCATCTTTTAACCTCTCTGAGGAAGGGATGGATTGTTACTTTGCAGCAATACATAGCTCTAAGAGACTTAGACCTACCTGGCTTCCAGGTCTTCTGCAACATAGATGCCAAATCAATCTGGACAGCTTTGAGAAGGCTTTCTCTTTATACTGAACATATCTTAAGCCTTCTGCTTGATAAACAGTGTTTGCTTTCAGAAAAAGAGATGTGACTTTCATTGCTCCTAGTGACCCAGAGGTGGTACCTTTGGTGTGTTTGGACGTGCTGGGTAATGTAAGAGATTTTCTATGTTCACAGTTGCTGTTGACTTCCCCCACCCATTAAAAAAAAAAAAACAAAACAAAAAACCCTAAAAAACTTTTCATCCCTAGCACAGAGTCCCTTTTCTCTTGTTTTGTTTTGTGTTAGTACAATTTATAGGGCTGCTTTCAGCTTCTTCCTAAGAAAATCAGTCTTTTTTTCATACCATTAACCACATTAGTTATGTACAGAAGTGCTCTTTTCAGTTGTTACCTGGTTGCCTGAAACTGCGAGTGCACAGAAGCTCCGTTTGTTTAGTGCCCAAAACTGATGTCTTCAGAGCAAAAGCCTGTGGTACAGCCTAGTAGCTCAGGACTTTCTTCTTTGACACACTTCAGATTTTCAGTGCTGCTACATTATTCCTTTTTGGGGCTTTAGTTGATAGCCCCATCTTGCCCTAGTCGTTTTGATATGCAGCTGGGCTGGAACTATTTAAGCACACCTGGGACCATGTTTAAGATTTCAGCTGAGTAACCCCAATGTGCCTATCATCTTTAGGCTTTCAAGGATGGACTTATACCCAAAGAGTTAGTGCATAAGCATGACATGGTTAGGAACCTTCAGATTTGGGAGTTTGTTCAGAGCTTAAATAAAATTCTTACTAATGCACTGATGCTCTTATATGAAGGTTTTATTTGTAGTGGAGAGCAAGTTTTAATAGCATCAAAATTTTTCCAGGGGAACTCTTTAAAAAGCCATTAAGAATCTTTTTAGGCGAGTCACAATTAAAAAGTAAAGAAACTGAGTCCACATATTCTGCATATTTAGCTGAAATTTAACAAAGGCTTTGTGTGAACCCACAAGGTGCAACTCTGGAGCAGCTCAAGCTGACCTAAATCAGTACTACCTCAGTTCGCACGTCTCTGGCTGGGTCTTCCAGCTTTGTTCCTTGCAACAACACTAATATGCATCCAGGTTTGGGTTAAACTGAATCAGGGAACTCGGTGTAGCTCCCTAAAGACCAAGCAAAAATAGGTTGGGATTTTTGGATATTGGTTTAATTCCAGGACAAGCAGAGGGGAAGATGAGAATGAGAGGATTTGGGAACCCAGGCAGAATCCAGTTTTGCTTAAAAAGAAAATACATCTGGTGGCTTTTAAGTCTTGCTCAACGTTGCTTTTACGCAGAAGGAAAAAAAACAACTGATTTAGGTTTGTTTTCCCTTTTCTGTAACTGTGGAAATTACACTGATGCTCGTTTGACTCACCAGTATTTCAAAATAATATGAAAGTGACTAATATATGAAAAATGTGTGTGTCGTTTGACTGGCAGTTCAGGGCTCATTTCATTGGAGGGCCTCTGACTGCCGCAAATTACTTTAAATTGTTACAGCACTTCTCCTAACGGGCAATATTTCAACATAATTTAATTGGGTTCCCTTCCAAGGAGGAAACTGTAATTCTGAAGGGTTTTGATGGTGCCACCCAGTCAGTGGTCATCTCCTGGCTTGCGGGTGGGTGTGGACGAGTATGGGGTGACTCAGTGGCCTAACCACTATGGTTTTAGAGACTTCATCACCAGACCCCAGGATATTTGTCCAACTTCTGCCCTGTTGCAAAGGGTGAAGCTGCTGTGGTCTGGCAATGGAAACAGCAAACCTCACTCCTCAGCAGCTAGAGAAAACCGCTGCCACTTGAGGTCTTTGAATCACTGGACTGAGCCCTCCTGAGCTGTTAGCCATCTGTGTCTGGCTTACGATGAAATAGCGAGCAGAAATACAAATCATTTCCTGCTTGCTTTTTTAGCTGGAAATGGATCTTGAGAAGCACATAGGAAGCAACAGTGGCCAAAGCTTTTGCCAGCAGTATGCAGGGCAGCGAGGAGTTTCAATATCCAAAAACTGACATGTAAATCTGCCTAGATATGATATTACTGTAACATTATGCCGTAGAAAACAAGAATGTAAAGACCTGGTAAGCACAGTATGTTTCACAGAGCACACACCCAAATGCTGATGCTGAGTATTGGACAGCCAAGTTTATGATGTCCTAGGTCCAGATGTGATAGAAGTGTGGACTGTTGTAAGATATGACAGCTCAAAGAGCAAAATCAGACTTATCCTCTGTCATTTCAAATGTTTAATGATTAAAACTTAAAGATCAAAAAACCTTGCCTTCTGCCATAAACCCCTAATCCTTTGTTAGTGTTCTGCTTGATTTTCAGATAATAAAATATGATTTTCTATTAATGGTTTGTTGTAGGAAAACTCTGTGACACTGATGTGGCAGTTGTACTTGCTGCAAAACTGGCATGCTGGTTTTTGGCAGACAGGCGTTCTCTGCGCCGTGTCTGAAACAGTGGGACGGTAGGCTTGATTTGAGCATGTCTCTTGTAAAATCTGTATTGAGTAGCATGCTAGAGAATACACTGGGTGCTACTTGAGGCAATTAGGCTTTAATACAACGTGCAGTAGCATGACCATGTGTTTCCTTGCAGGCACTGGGATTGAGACTATGCTCTCAGCAGCTGCCAGGGCTTGCAAGCTCTCCCAGTGCTCAGGTGTTGGCCCGCCACCTCAGCAGCGATTCACAGCTCTGCTGGATGTCTCTGGGTTGTCCCAGAGATCCAGCAAAGTCCAAGAAGAGCCCTGTCCAGCCTCGCTGGAATGTGAATTAGCTTCATATGCATTTAAAGGCAAGGGTATATGGGAGAAAAGGTGAAATAGGACTCCTGTGGCTTGCAGCAGGGGCTGTGAGGAATCTGTTCATTGGGCTGAGGCTTCTCTTTGCCTCTGCATCTAAATGTATTTTACAGTGAAGATAAATCCAGCACTGGAGATTTAGCCTTCCCAAAGTATAGCCTGTAACTCTGTTTGTGTCAGGAAGTACCGTTCCTGCTTTTGGGGTTCTGAAGCAAGTACTGAAGGATTTCAGGTCTAATTCTGTGTCCTTAAGTAATTCATTTCATTCATTGCTTGGAATTGAATTGCTACAGCTGAGCAGCATGAGCGCAGAGTCCTCTAACCCTGTAGCTTTCCTTGCCGTGTGACTTCACCTGTAAATAGAAGTTGGCTATAATTAGGCCTGGGGCTTGCATCTGCCCTGTGCTTGCAGCAGGGAACCTTAGTTCAGCGTGAATGGAATTTCCTTGGACGTTCATCGGGAAGGAAGCATCAGACCTGTAACTGAGACCCTTCACAGGGGACAGCCCTGGCAACTCCTGCTCCTGTGCAATGCCGGAACACTGTTCTGGCTATCTGCACCAGTTGGAAAGAACAGCAGCACTTCAAGCTCGTAAAGGGGACGTGATCTTTTAGTTAGACTAGCTGAAAAAAGCCACCTGAACTAGTATCAAATTCTTCATAGTTTTCTCTCTTGTCAGTTCAGCAAACCATATGAGTTAGAGTTGTTATAAGAGCTTCAGAGCTATTGCAGCCAGTTGTAGTAGAGACATATGTATGAGGGGAAAAATGCATGCTGTAGACCAGCTGCTTTGGATTTGTATAAAATCAAGGTTTGTGTATTTTGTATGTCTGGGGAGGGAGGAAAAGACCAGTGAACACCAAATTCAGCTTAACCATATGGTTTTAAACCAAACAACCCCTTTCCCCCCTCCCAAGTCTTTCCCAGCACAATGGTTTGGGAAGCTAGAGAGGAAAACTTCTCCCTGTGTCATCTGGAAAGTGTGGTTTTTGAACAAGATGTTGGAGCTCTCTTCTCACGAGGATCTGGAGAATTAGATCAGCTGAGTTTGTGTGTGTGCAAGCTCATCCTTAAGACATGAGTGCATCTGATACTCAAGTTTTGGACTGAGCTGAAGCCCTGTATGTTCACAAATAGCTAATGAAAATTTCTGAGCTCCCTTTATGTATTATAGGCCATAAGGAGTTAAAAGGCCTTGACTGATACTGACTATTGAAAAGTGCAAAACAGGAAAACTAGGTAGTCAACAGAGAAATTGAGTTAATTCCTCTTCAGACTGCAGTTTCAAGTCTTGTATAAGTGGAGTGCAAAAGTGGGACTTTGTATTTTGAAAATAATTTCTGTAAAAACCAAGAGCTTTCCCTTCAATCATTGCTTCCTTGTGAAAACTCCAGGAGGGAGCAATCTGTGCACTGTCACCTTGTCTGCAGTTTCTGCCTGGCAAATAACTCAGCGATGACATGGGTCCATGGGATAAACTAGAAAATCCAGAAGTCTGCATGGGGCATTACGAGGTAACACTGCACATAGCTGCGGAAACCCAAACTGTGTAGGAAGAAAATGCCCTTTTCCATTAGAGGTCCGCATTCTCCAAAGGTCTGAGCACCTGCTTCCCTCCATGCGCTGAGGTCAGTTAGTCTGATGTCAGCATAATATTTATTGCACATGAACTCCAGGGTGTGTGTTTTTGTGGAGTGATACTGGGGAAGGTCATCTCCTGGCTGACTAGAACTGAAGAAATGTTGTCGAGTGGCAGACGGTAACTGTTGCAATGGTCTTTCAGACTAACAGGGATGCCAAAGGAAAAATATGATCCTCCAGATCCTCGCAGAATTTACACCATCATGTCAGCAGAAGAGGTAGCCAATGGGAAGAAGTCACATTGGGCTGAATTAGAGATCTCGGGTGAGTTGATTTGGTTTTGAATTTTGGTTTAGCATTGTTAGTGGTGCCCCAGAATCACTTTCAGAGAGGGAATCTTGTTGTGGAGGCAGTTTTTGTGGGTTGGAGGAGGAGGAGTAGCTGACTTACCAGGTTGCCTTCAAGCTTTGCTGGGTCACATTCAGTCCAGTTGATTTAAAACACCAACTTGATTGTTTGCCAGTTTTTGGGTAGCGCATTGGCTTCCCTAGAACTATCTGTCTCTACCCTTCTAACTGAGAGGGTTAGATAATTGTTCAAAGTCTGCTGGTAGAAAAGATACGTGAAGGTATCTTCTGCAAGCATCCCAGAGTGTTCGGTGAAGTGGTAGGGCTTCCACCCTGGAAATCCTACATTCTGCCATCCCCACAGTTTATATGTGATAGATGTGACTTGAGAGTGCAAATCTGACTGAAGAGGTGGGTTTTTTGCTTTTCTTTTTTAGGTAGAGTGCGGAGCTTAAGTACATCACTTTGGTCGCTGACACACTTGACCACTCTGCACCTCAATGACAATAATCTTACTCGCATTCCACCTGATATTGCCAAGCTTCATAATCTGGTTTACCTGGATCTATCATCCAACAAACTCAGAAGTTTACCAGCAGAACTAGGAAACATGGTATCTCTCAGGTGAGAGCAATTATTCTGGTTGACTTTTCAAAAATCTGTGCTCTGGGGCTGGGATGGAGAGTTTTATTTTGCTTTCCATTCTTGTATTTTAAATAATTCTGTAAATTTCAAGACTGATGGAAAGCTTCAGTTCTAATACTGAGTTTATGACCCTTCTTTTCCACTCTCTACAGATATAGGTCTGTAAACATGGTCTGCTCTGAAACACTCTTTGAGACTTGGTGGTTGCCCGCTGTTTAAATTCTTCCCAATTTAATTTTGGGGGTTTGTTGGCTTTTTCTTCCCTAATGAAAGTATTTTGGTCATGCTTTGAAATAGGAGGATTGGCATATCTTTTCCATAATACAAATAAATTCAGGGTAGGAAGTGTCACCTTTGAAGATGAGCAGCATATAGCACTTTAAGAGTTTTCTTCTGAAGTGATACTCATCAAAAGTGTTTTTGCATTTGCTGCAGGGAATTGCTTTTAAATAACAATCTGTTACGGGTTTTGCCTTATGAACTTGGACGGCTCTTCCAGCTACAAACCCTAGGTTTGAAAGGTGAGTTCTTTGCAGTTCAGTATTCCTGGCAATACTCTTAAATCACTGAGGGTGTTGGGCTCAAAAGCTTTCTGTATTACATCAACAATTTCTTCCAGCTGATTTGAGATATTAAGCTTGTAGCAAAAATGAACAAAGCTTTTTTTTAATGCTATTAAACTTCCTTGCAAACCTGTTTAAAATCTGTAGACAGGTAAAAATCCCCTTGAACCTACTGTATTATTGATTGAGGCAAGTCAAAGGAAAAAAGTCAATGTGTACTAGCTATTTCTGTAGCATCTGTTACCGTGGTGTGCTACAGTTCAAGTTAAGCAGCCTAAATATCTTCTGAGTCAATTTGTCTATTCTCATTATTGCAGATTTTCTTTGCTTGGCAAGCCCTAAGAAAGTCGGGCAGCTAATCACCCAGTTGTTTTATGTGTTGGCAGGCAATCCTTTATCACAAGATATTCTCAGCCTCTACCAGGACCCAGATGGAACTCGAAAGCTACTGAACTACATGCTTGACAATCTAGCAGGTGACAGCTTTACAAATCTGATTGACAGAAGTGGTTTAAAGGCATGCATTTCTGACAATATTTACTGCTAAAACACAAATCTAAGTCACTGAAAGGAGAGTGTTTTCTAACTGCTTTTGTATTTTTGTCAAATAGTTCCAGGTGTACATGCAGACATGCACACGCATACGGTGGAAGAGGCTGACATATTTTCTAAGCTTTCCCTGTGTTATAGCCAGTTGTTCCCACTGTTCTGTTTTAAACTCTTCAGTTACCAAAACAGGGAAAAATCTTACTTGCTGAAGCCATTTTGATATTTTCCACTAGAAATTATAATCTGACTGCAAGCAGAATGTCAAATTTAGATCTAGAAGTACCAAAGCGATTGCAAATATCCAGTATCTGACTTAAATCCTCTGAGCTCTCTGTTTCGCCACTTGATATGTATTAAGTTAAAACATTTGAGGAAGGGTGGATATAGGGTGAGATTCTTGGAGAAGGGAAGTAAAGGATGGCTGAACCACTACAGAATTTACCTCTCCTTCTTCAGCAGTATGGCAGGAGTATTTTGGTGGTGCTCCTACATTGAAAGCAAGACAACTGAAAAATGTGTTGTTACTACAGCTAGCCACTTAAATGATTTTTGCCTCCCCTGGAGCATCAAGTCTGGGGCAATTGAGGTTGCAAATCACAGTGTGGAACATTAATGTTCAGCCATCATTTTGGCTTAGAAATTGTAACATACAAATATAAACACTGATTTAATATTTTTTAATTTTTTTTCAGTTCATCCAGAGCAGCTGCCTCCAAGGCCATGGATTACTTTAAAAGAACGAGACCAAATTCTGCCCTCAGGTAAATCTGTGGCTCTCTTTCCTATGTCCAGATAATGATGAGCTGTTGTCTTTGGCTTTATTTTGAGAGAAGTCTTCTGCCTTACATGGATCATATTAAAAAAAAGCAATTTATCTTCATTTATACTAAAACAATTAACATGTGGCTGTGCTATAAATACAATTTTTAGAATTGGAATGGGATACCAGTTGTTTCCTTTCCATGTTTGGCTTTTTCATAACAGTTCTAGCACTTGGTGCCCAAGCAGAAGAGCTTCTTTTTTTAAAAAAAAAAAAAAAAAAGAAAATTCTCAGAAATAAGACCTGTTAAATAGTGGTGAGCAAACACCCTGTGCACGCACAGGCTGCCTGAAGTGAAACGCAGAAGTTCCCATCTGCGAGGAAACATGTGGAGTGTCTGGTACTGAAGTTAGTTTAGTGCCCTCTATTGTTGCTTTTCGTAAAGTGCAAGAGGAAGCGTTCCTTCAGGCTGAACAGATGCAGTGGCTCTTCTTCCCCTGCACATCCTGAATTTAGCCCTCCAAAAGCATCCATCAGCTTGTATATAGGAGAAAAATGCAATTTGTGCTTCAGAAGATCAGATGAGTAACCAGCAAGAATAATAAGTCGGTCTTCTCTACCTTTTTTCTCTTTAGAAGTGTGAAGATGGTACTTTTAAAAGACCATTTTGAAGATGGTTTCCAAAATTTAACTTGGTTGTGTGTTTGACAAGCTGATGTTGCAGTTAAGAATATCTATCACTTTTTTTTGTATTAAGGAACAACAAACTGGGAAAAAAAATAGGAAGAAACAGAAAATGCCAAAAGTCCTTTAAGCATCCACAACATTTAAGTTCTGCATTTCTGTTTCAAATTCCCTTACAAATCAGTATCCCAGTAGAGTTTTAAAGACTGTTAATTGAGTGAGCTGTGGACTATTTCATGGCAGAAACTGTAACAAGCCAATTGGTTGTTATAAAATTGAAAAAATCTAATTACAGAAATCTTTGACTGTAAGTATTAAAAAAGGCAGCTGTGGAGTAGTCTCACAGTAAAACCTCACATCTTTCCCTGAGCTGTCTTTTCCAGTGTCATGGTGCTAGGATGTTGTATTTACCTATCTTTTTTTCTTAGTGTAAAATGTAAAGGAGTTGGGAAGTTTGTGTGAAAGAAGTGTATTTCAAGTTGAACGATTTGATGAGCTGCATGCTGACATCTCCTGGTTTTTTTTTTTTTAAATGTGACCACATCATGTATTAGGTGCTTGTTAATTTATAACTTCCTTTCTCTTTTCTGCCTTCACTCGGTTCTCTCTCTCACCCTTAGGCTTGATAGACACAGATACAATTTGATATGAACAGGAATGTTATACAGGTGCTGGGAAAATTGTACAAATGGCTTGGAATAAGACTGCCCCAAAATGGAACACTCTAAAGCAGCGTTTCTGTCTGCTGCTGTGGTATAGTGACATAGTAACAGCTTCTTTAGCAGCTTGGTTTTGCATTTGCTTTATAACCGTCCAGGTCACTTAAGCCTGGAGTTGCTGTGTCAAGGCATCTCATGCAATAAATACTGAGTTTTGACTCCATCACTGAAATGGCTTCGCCTTTCCCTCTTCTTACCTCCAAAATCCAGAGACTATTCTTAATTGTTTCTGATCCCTAGATCTACCCCATCACCAAAGGGAACAAAGAATTACCTGCAAAATGGGATTGTGTTGCTTTGTTAGGCACATGATGTAACACGATTTTGGGAGTAATGCTGATTTTTGTTCAGGAAGAGTTTAGCCGTACCTGATAACAGCTGGCTCAGCAGGGCTTTTTTTGACTCCTGCTCATGCAACACTCGTTGGACTAAGCCCACTGACTTGTGTTCAGTAGGCCCTCCAGAGCAGACCATGTAAGATTCGGTATTTTGGCTTGAATAAGTTTAGCATTTGTTATCTTCAGAGGTTGGTAACCTTCTCCTTCCTTTCTTTCTTTCCAGCTTCATTCACAGTTATGTGTTACAACGTGTTGTGTGATAAATATGCCACCCGGCAGCTCTATGGCTATTGCCCATCTTGGGCTCTCAACTGGGAGTACAGAAAAAAAGGAATCATGGAAGAAATTGTCAACTGTGACGCAGATATCATTAGTCTTCAGGTAATCAGAAAATAACTGTGTTTTCCATCAGAAACAGAAAACATTAACTTCCACTTCAGGAAGGAAATGCTCCCTTGAAAACACCAGATTTTTCTGCTTGCTAAACAAATTCTGAGCTTTACCAATACAAGCTGTTTGCACAGCTCCTTGGTTACACCATTGGCTTGTGTTTTATGAAATGAGACAAAGCAAGATAAAATTAGTTAAATTAGTAGGTAATTTGCATTGCAAGATCTGGATCTTTTTCCTCTCAGATAAGCATCTGAAATACTTTCCCTCTGAATGTACAGGGTTTACTGCAGAAGAGGAGAATGTAGAAGGCTGTAACCCCAAATGCCGTTGTTCCTAGTCCATTCCTGCTTGGTGCAGAAATTAAAGTCTCAAAAATACTCTTACTGACAAACATGAGGGCTCTCAGGGTCAAAGTAAAGTATCAGTTGTCATTGGCACATATATCCTGCTGTATTATTACAAATTTATTGCCAATGTTTAGAACAGTGGAACATTAAACTTTTTAAAGCAAGTTCAGGGAGGCAAAAATGTTGCATGAGAAGAGAGTAGTTACTGTGGTCTGAAAACTTCTGAAATCCTCTTGGAGACAAAATGTTACAGAACACCAAGAGACCCTTGTTTGAAAGAATTCTCCAGGTTAAATATTAATGGCTGCTGGATATCTGTTGACCTCAGAAGTTCTCACCTAGGACAGTATCCACATTCAGATGTCAAAAATATCAGGTGTAATCTATAGCTATTCAAAATACACCTGTTGCTTTGTCTTTTGGGGAGATTCCAGGATATCCAGGAATGCAAACCTGTTTCCAGCAGGCCATTAATCTAGAAAGTGACAGGATTTGTGCATACAGAAGCTTTTTTGTTTCTGTGAGAGCTGCTGACTGCAAGCCAAGGCAGGCCCGAGTTGCCATATAGCGATAGCAAGGGTTTCCTTGACTTTTTAGCCTAAAACATTTGTGTTCAATTCCAGGAAGTGGAAACAGAGCAATACTTCACCCTTTTTCTGCCAGCTTTGAAAGAACGAGGATACGATGGATTCTTTTCTCCCAAGTCCCGTGCCAAAATCATGTCTGAGCAGGAGAAAAAGCATGTGGATGGCTGTGCAATATTCTTCAAAACTGAAAAGTAAGGGGCAGAAGCAGCTTTTGAAAAATACATTAAAGCCAGTTTGATTTAGGTCTGAAAGCTTTCCTCTCTCAGGATGCACGGTAGCCAAAGTACTGTGCTGTAAAACAAAAGCTCAAGTTCACTACAAAGAGTGATCTTCCCTTCCCTTCCCTTCCCTTCCCTTCCCTTCCCTTCCCTTCCCTTCCCTTCCCCTGCTCTGTTTGCAACACAGGCCTTCCATTGCTTTCAGACTACAAAGAAAGATATCTCTTCAGCAACATGGAAGTTGCAGGACAGCTAGTTATGAGTGAAAACTTACATGCTTTGTGTGCACATTTTTGGGCAGATCTAACAAACACCTCACCTTCTGTACAGACCTTTGCCTTGCTCGACAAGTTCCACCCTTCTGAGATTAAAGGTCTATAAACTGTGCTAGGTTATCTTCAGGTATTAAAAGTATTGCTGCCAAAGGATCACAGAATATCCTCTGCTTTAATGAGTGGAAACACTACGTTATTGAATAGCGGATGCAAAAAATTCTGCTATGCTTAAAAGCATGAAGCTATTGGCATGGAGGAGAGGTTGCTGGCATTCACACTTCTCATCTGGGTAAATCTGCTCACGGGTTGTACCACACTGAGTGTGTATCTGAGTATTCCCTCAGAACAGTTTTCAGTAATTAGAATGGAAGCTTCCTAAACCCTTTGCTCCCTTTCGTAGTTTCCACTGCTTCCAGGACCAAAACAAGGCCTTTCAGATCAGGACTGGTTTTGAGTAGAGGTCTGTTAAAACAAACAACTGGTGCTTTTCAAACCTTGAAACTGACAAGAGTAAACAGAGAACTGGTGATTACTCTGTGACTCTCACAGATGAAAGCAGAGGACTAATGATACTGTCATAAAAAATTGTTTAGAGCACAAAACAAAACAAAAAAACCTTTCCAAAAGGAGCTTTCAGTTTGTCCTGAAGCAAGATATTTTCAGGCATGCTAAGGCTTGAAAGGAAGGAAAAGCCTATTTCACAAAACTTAATGGTGGTAGCTAGTGGCTTGAAAGAAGCTGGGTTTTAATATTGCGTTTGCCTGAAGTAAAAGGCAAGCTTATAATTACAGTCTCTTTTTTTATTTGCCTGGAATACTCCTGAGGAGGTACGATAACCTCTGAGAGTTGCTCTAAATATTCCTCTCAGGGTGCTGTGCTGAAACAACAGCAGGTTAGCTTCCTAAACCCCAGCTGTCTCATCTCCCCTTGGAGCATCTCACTTACCAAACCAAGAGCTCTGTCCTGACTGGGGGAACTATTTCTTAGAACTCTTTTTACTTCTATAAAAGAAGAGAACAAAAGAAATGTCCCTCTCCTTGGTTACGGTAGACTGGAGTGCAGGTAGAAATGGTGTCTTTACAGGTATCTGTACGTCACATGCGCTCACAGGCGGTTCTCTCTGTTTGATCAGATTTACGCTGGTGCAGAAGCACACAGTGGAGTTCAACCAGGTGGCCATGGCTAACTCTGAAGGCTCAGAGGCAATGTTAAACAGAGTGATGACGAAGGACAACATCGGAGTTGCCGTGGTGTTAGAGGTACACAAAGAGCTATTTGGAGCAAGTGAGTATGATCATGATTCCCTCATCAATTATCCAGCCCCACGTGAAAACATGAGTTACACCTAGATAATGTTATTACTATTGGTGGTGATAACCAGATACCCACAGGTGAGCAAACACCGTTCCCTGTGTTCATTTGGGAAATTATTGCCCATTGATTGCTAAGACAGGACACAGGTGACATGATTTCCCAGTGTGGTTGTACTTGCAGCCACATGCCCAGCATTTAGCTTTCTCCTTTCAAGCTTTTTTCCCTGCTTACTTACTCTGTTAAATTCTAATTGGAGAATTAAGCTTTTCCAAGGTCAGTGTGTTTACATGCATATGCTGTTACCAGTAGTTGTCAATAATGTTCAGCTTCTCTTTTCAACTCTTTTTCTCCCCCTTGATCAAATCCTTCCGTCCTCCCTCAGTGACTACATGACAGCACTGATCTACTGATGTGAAAGAAGGAGATTATCTGGTATCTTTTCATGGCATTCTACTGACTGACTGTCACCTTCTCATTAAGTTTGATCAGATGCAGTAGATGACTTCAACATCCTTAAATCTGCCACCCTGCTCTGTCTGGGCATCCTTTTTTTTTCATTGCTTCTTGCCAGGGAACCCTTCAGAGGAGGAGAATCTCGACATTGCAGCTGCCTATGACTTTATGCCCCACTTTACAGAATACCGTTTCTCAGATAAATAGTAAAACCAGCTGTGGTGTTTTGCAGCAGCCAGGTTCACGTTGCATTCATGGAAGCAGGTTTGAGTTTTTCCCAAGGGAACAATTTGCATTGCAGCTGAGAGTCAGGAACCTCCCTTGTGCCTTGAACATGGAATAGTGGTACATGGTCAGGCAGTGACCGCTTGGGTGGTAGAGAAGGAATGCAACTGTTACAACATCAGGTTAGGCTGGCTGTTTCTTTCCCATTATGGAGAGATTTAGTCATGTAATATTATGTAAATAGTGCTGATTTGGGAAGGAGAGGCAGTGCACGTAATGTATGTTCTTTCCAGCAGTGAAAGGACATCCATCTGCTGGTGTGTCTGAGTCTTCACTAGCTGGGGGAATCTGCCCTATTCACACCAGCTTTTCACTGATAAGAATGTATTTCTTTATCCAGGTATGAAATCGCTTCATGTGGACAAGCAACTGCTTATAGTGGCCAATGCCCACATGCACTGGGACCCTGAATACTCAGATGTGAAACTCATTCAGACTATGATGTTTGTCTCGGAACTGAAAAATATCCTGGAGAAAGCCTCAAGCAGGCCTGGCAGCCCAACAGCAGATCCCAACTCTATCCCTCTGGTGCTGTGTGCAGATCTCAACTCATTGCCTGATTCAGGTAAGACTGGTTTTGGCTTTTTAACTTGAACCGTTGGGAATGTTTGAATCCTCTTCTCCTCTGAGGGCAATGGGGCGGTTTGCACTTCCCTGGCTAGGTATGGATGAAAGCTTTCTGAGTAACAGTTGTCTTGTGAAATCTGGCTAAAGGGAATGCAAGTTCTCAGGTTGAGTAGACTGCTCTTTATTGTGAGTTGTACACTCCAGAAAAGCTGGTTACACCTACAAAGAGGTAGAAAAGCACAAATAGATCTTAAATAAATTGTTAAATTAATGTCCATGCCTTGAGCTGCTCTAATAAGCAGGAAAGACACTACGTTGTGGTCAGAATGTGAAAACTTTCTAAGGAGATGGGCTTGCTTTAGTAATGATGACATTCAATACTGTACATCTGGTAGATGTACAAAAGCTGCCTCTCTAACACTGTCACATGCATACTACAGTACATGCACTTTGGGTTCACTATGATCCTCAAAAAGTGGTGTCAAAACCCATGGAGACCCTCAGTGCCCTGCTTGCCTGTCGGAAAGGTGTGTACAGCTCTGAAACGGGTGAGACAGCTGCTGTGTAGATTTCCCCTTAGGTGGAAAGCTCTCTTCTAGTCTTGTGGAGTGTCTTGTTGGTGTTTCAGTTTTTACCTCCGAGGCCAATGTTCCCTGAATGTTGTATTTCAAAGCGACTCCCTGATTCCTTTCCTTTGCAAACAGGTGTAGTGGAGTACTTAAGCAATGGCATAGTAGCTGACAACCACAAGGACTTCAAGGAGTTGCGTTATAATGAGTGTCTCATGAACTTCAGTGGCAATGGAAAAAACGGGGCTTCTGAAGGAAGAATTACACATGGCTTCCAACTCAAGAGCGCCTACGAAAACAACTTGATGCCTTACACCAATTACACCTTTGATTTCAAAGTAAGCAGCGATTTTTCTGAAATTGACCTGGTCTCCCCAGGACACTGTCTAAATTTTCTGACCATTGGCTGTTTTTCCCTCTGTAAGTGCTTCATCACTGGTTCCCACACTTGCTGGACATTTTTCCTACTGCACACAAATCCTTGGTTTGTTGGCATTTTTAAGCTTCCCACCTGGCTACCTACAGCCAGTGACTTAGTGAGAATGGATGTTCCTTACCCTAATTCCAGCGCTGTGCCTCTTCCTGCCAGTCACAGCCGGAAGCTGAGGTCTGTTCATCTCAGACTTGACTGAGCTGAGGTTGCCAGAAGCGAGGTCTGTTCTCACTGTCGTGTTTCTCTTTCTCCCCAGGGTGTGATTGACTACATTTTCTATTCCAACACTCACATGAACGTGCTTGGTGTCCTGGGGCCTTTGGACCCTCAGTGGCTGGTTGACAACAACATCACTGGGTGTCCACACCCTCACATCCCTTCAGACCACTTCTCACTGTTAACACAACTCGAACTCCACCCTCCGCTCCTGCCTCTTGTCAACGGTGTGCACTTGCCTAACAGGAGGTAGTGGAGCCCTGCCCCTTTGAGGGCAAGGACCTGTTGTTATGGACCTGTACAGTTGTAAATCAAAGTATATAGGAGTGAAGTATGGCCAACCTTAAGCTGCTTCTTCGAGCTCCTTTCCTTATGTGTTTGATATGAGATTTTGCACATTTTGGTGCATATTGGTATCATTTGGCACTAGGGCTGGAACCAAAGTATTATTCCTTTTCCAGGTTTTTAATTTAATTTTTTTTCCTGTTTTTAAACTGGCAAGCTTTTTCTTTTCAGTAGGAAGCTGCACTTAGAAATGGACAAACCAGATTAGAAACTTGCTTGTTAACATATTTCAAGATAATTGTTTTTTCCAGAACATGGCAAAATGAGTCAACCTTTTAAAGAGAAAGAAAAAACCAAAATAGCAATGCTTGCTTTGTAGGAACTATACTAGAAATACTGTTTTGATTGAACCCAAAACTGAGACTGAACTCTGCATCCGAAACAAATTTTGCACGTTAGCGAAGCACTTAGTACCTGACTATAAATCATTAGCAGTGTGGCCCTGCCCCTCATCTAGCTAACATTAGAAAACCAAAGATGGCTTAATATCTGCAATACAATTTGAGGTCGAAATTCTCCTGACGTACCATCATTTACAATAATTTTTCCAGCAAAGCTACATCTCCCAAGACTGTGCAGGTTGGCATTTAAGGCCACGTGTAGATCGCTTGCTCGGCAGATGTAAGTTGTGAAGAGCCCTGTCCTTTCTGTGCAAGGTAGGCAAGAAGGGCCTCTGTGCCACAGAGCTGCCTCTGCCTCAGCAAGCGAGGCGACACGCTGTGCAGCAGCACAGCTTGGAAGCGGGACTTAGACACGGTGAGAAACCATACTTGAGGTGAACCATCGAGAGTGTTTGGGTTCTGGGGGAATACAGAAGTTGCAAATCTGTCCCTAGGTTCCCTATTCTAAAGTTGGGTTGCAAAGAAGCTTGGGATTAACTGCCTAAGTGTAGGGTACAGGAAAAAGCTGTTGGACATGACCTTTCCCCTGCCTCTGAAGGGCGCATGGAGCAGCTCTCGGGATGCTTTTTGCACCAGAGAGTGAGCGGTAGCCACAGTCATTCCTTGGATTACTTTTCCTGACCCTAGTTGCCAAATAAGCCATCACACTTGTTTTAATAATCTTTCTCTTCTGTTGTCGTTCAGGGTTGAATTCAAAAGCTGCTGGTTCATTCCCAACTGTTAATGTTCTTTGGATGTGTTGGAAATCGGGGTTTTTTTTCCTGTTTATGCTTTAGGTGGCCAGTTCAAAACCTTGTGCCTCCAGAGGCATTCAACATGATGCAATTTTCTGAAAAAATTGTTTGGCTGCTTAATGTTTGAAAAAAAAAAAACAACCCAAACAAATGGCACAGAGATAGGAAAAGGTTGTGTCTGTGTTTTTAAGTTTTTCTTTATTCTGCTTTTTTGCTGCTATGAGATTTTCTTGAATTTATATTTTAAACTTTTCATGCACTTTACTGTTTCTAGTCTCAAAAATGTGATATTTTTAATAAAAGAAGTTTTCCATGATGTGAATGACATTTTTAAACAGATTGCTAGCCTATATTTATGTCTTGTTCATATACTCTAAAAAAAAATATTCAAATTTGAATGGTGAAATTAGTTTTAAATACCAAGGGCCCATCTTCTGTCTTGCAAAACTGCTAAGTCAGGCTGTTCCTCTGTTCCTCAATTCAACATTTCCTTTGTCGTTTTATACATAGGAAATTATCCATAAGGGGAGAAAAAAACCCAAAAATTGATTGGACCTAGAGTAGAAACCGTTCCCTGACTTTAGTTGGGGGACAGGGAAGGGAAGGGTGGGACACAACTCAAAAAATCAGTTCAGGGCAACAACAACTCCCTTTTAAAAGCAGTACCTAAAAAAGGGATAATTTAAAAATGGGAGCATTGTCAATTGTCTGCTAGAAATTGGAAGGTGGAATACCTGAACAGCAGTTTCTTTGTGCAGCACCAAAAAAACCCCTCAAAAAAGCAGCCCTTTCTAAAGATGGATTTTTCCTCTAGGTGCAGGTATCTCTTTTTTAACATACCTCAGCGTTTGCCACCTAGCCCTTGCACGAGCGATTTGAAAGCATAGTACTGGAAAGTAGAATAGCATGAAAAACTTAATTCTCTGGACATTACCTTTCTGTCATCAGCTACTGTATCTTTTTTATTGAATGGAGGAGGGGTTGCTCTGCCCTGGAGCTGTGCACTAACCCACCCTTTTCCTCCTCTTCCTCCACGCATGTTAGCTAGCACCGTGAGCAGTGTTTCCTACCATACTTCACTCCCAATATTTTTTGAGATGTTTGTATAAAATGGAATTTAAAATCCACCTGTGATTGTACATGAACTGCAGAGGAGCCCGTTTATTAATAAAAACACAAACAGATGACAATGTTTTGTAATATCGGGGTGGGAGAGGATGGGGATGAAAACAAACAAAGCCCTGACAAACGCTGTAACCTGCTTCCGTTTGACTTTCCTTTGGTTTCTAAGCGGTTGAAGTGTTCTGTTGCAGGAAGGTGGTTCCTTGGATTTTCTCTGCTGCGAAACGCACTTCTGACCTTCCATTGCTCTGGCCCATTGAGTTCTTTTTTTTTTTTTTTAAAGAAGTCATTTTAACAGACATTGCACAAAACCTCTGGATTTGTTGTGGTTTTTTAAACAAGAGTTCTTATGTTTCGGTGGATGCGCATAACTGGGGACATGTTTACCTGCCTTCCATCCGTCTGGCTCCATCCTCGTTTTCTTTCTGGTTTTTAGGGTTTTTTTTTTACTTTCCCAGCAGGAGCAGTAAAGGGGACTGTGCTTTTTTTGCAGCTGAGCAGAAACACTTTCTGGAGAGGTTTTCTGCTCTGGGAAGAAAGGGAGCAGGGAGTAGGCAGCTGCCAGCCTCATGTGCAGGATGAGATCCCTTTTGGCAAACATGCACTGTCCAGATGGCAACTCATTTTCATTTGACCCAGATGGAAGCTGGCTGTAGGGTGTTTTCTAGGGGAGAGGGAATAATAGGAAGCAAAATATTCCTAACCCTAAGCAGAGATGGATGAGAATCCATCAGTTCTCTCCATCACTGACCCTCGGCTCCTGGCTTGTTGCAGTGCCCCTCACAGACAATGCTTGGGGGGTTAAAAAAAAAGCTTTAAGCCCTTTACTGCTTCTGCTGTCTTGGTTTGCTTTCAAAACTGGTGCCTGGTGTCAACTTCTAAGCAACAGCACTGCCTAAAGCAAGCAGAGAAAAAAAATCCAACACCTTCCTACAAGCAACTTTTTAAAATTCAGTATGGTAAATCTGTTAGATACGGGGTTTTGTGTGTGTGTGTGTATATATATAAAAAACAAGAGAATTTTGTACAATGTAGCTGAATATTTTTGTTTCCTTATTTCCACGTAAGGAGCGTGAAGGTTCGGTTACCACACGCTGAAGTCAGGTATGGCACAATGGGGCCTGAGACCAGCTTTCCTTCCCATTTGCCTTCCTTAAAAGCTTTTGTCATCCCTTTCTAGCGCTTGTTGAGAAGATACTTCATTTTGTCAGTAAACTGTCTCTGTCTGTTGGAAGCCACCCCGTTTAGTCTGCAGAAACATCCGGGAAGGGTCTCGGCAGTCCCAAGTCCTCGCTGTTCTGTGTTTTGTAAACTAGAAAGCCAAAACCTTTGACTCGTAACCTTTTCAGCAGCACTTGCAGTGACCTAAAGCAGCTTTCAGACCCGTATCGTGATCTTCAGCGTTTGGGTAACGCTGCCCATGGCTGACGGTCTCCCACCTAAATCCTCCTTTACACTCTTGAGTCCCCAAGACCTACTTTTCAAAGGTGCATCTGCAGCTCCCTCTTAATCCCCACGATTGGTCACTTTCCACACGTGACTTGTGAAACGCCAGGTCCAAAAAGTGAGCGAGAATGTGAGACCTCTAAGGTTGATACCCCTTTTTCCTCTAAGGTTGGTCTTGGGCAGGCAGCAAGAGGGAAGCAGAAAAGTGAAATTGTTGAAATTCAGAGTTTATCTGTTAATTTAGTAGACTGGTTGGGTAAACCCTTACAGTTTTCATGCATTCTTGGTAGGGAGCAAGAACCAGAAGGGATCTGCCGCTCCTTACTATCTGAAGACCAGTGTTAAACCCAGCAACACAACAGCAGTTACTTCATTTCCACGATGCTATCACAAGTTTTATCATCAAAACCTTCCTTTGGCATGAAATTTGGCATTGCAGGGTGGAGCTAAACCTCCCATCCAAACCAAGTCACCAGCCTGCATTAGAAACATCTCCCAAATGCAACAACCACTCTCATGCTGGTTTAGAAGGGAGTTTACTCACAAATAGCCATTGTCCTCTCCTCAGCGACCTCAGCTTTGTAGGCAGTTATGATTCCTCACCTCTTGGCTTCTGCATAATTTTTATTGTAGTGATAACAAAGATGTAAGGCCTGTTTTGAACCAAAGGAAGGACCCTCTCCCTATTGTATGGGCAGATGACTGATCTAAGCGTATCCCTGCCTGGCACACAGCAGGAGGTGGCTCAGCAGAAGTCAGGCTGTCAACAGAAAAGAGCAGTGAGTCAGTGTCATGCTTGGTCACCGCAGAGGTGTGGTGTCCCTCTGGGTGTCTTCACAACCAAAACTGCCAGGTAGGAAGCCAAACGGCGTTCAAAACTTGAAGTTCACAGTGGCTGCAGAAGCTGTGTAGTTTCAGCACTGAGCACACCTGTTGAAAAGCCCCTCCGGCCTCATTTGGTGTGTCCTAGAAGGAGATGAAGTGGTGGGTCTTGGAGTGGTTTTACCCAGGGGAATAGAGGACTCCATGTGTCAGAGATCAGAAGAGAAATGAGCCCTAGATGCAGAGAAGTTCCGGTTTTTCTGATAGAGGGTATTATTAGCTGAGTCTCCCCTTGTAGTGAGGAAAAGCATCTGGTGACCTGCAGGTGCTTCTGAGATGACAGAAGTAGTCAGATATCCTCCTTTTCCTACCCTTCAGTGTTCAAAGGCAGCACAAACCCCAAGAGAACCTGGTAGAAATCATTCACCTCTTAAATGTCTATGCCAAGCATCAGCCAAGAACTCCCTTTTAATATTCAAAACAGTTTTAGAAGGAGATTATAAGGCTCTAGATCCAGACACAGCTCTAAGGGATGCAATATCTTCCTCTGTGACTAGTCTTTATACTAGCACCAGGCAGGTGAGTGTTGTGGTTTTGCCCAGCCAGCAATGAAGCACCACAACAATCTCTTGCTCACTGCCCTCCATTCACCCCAACCCTCATTAGGATGGTGAAGGCCCCAGTGAAATGGGAGTAAAAAGATAAGCAAGGTTGTTGTGGAATAAGACAAGGGCAGGGAGAGCTCACTGCCAATTACAGTGCTGGGCAAAACAAACTCTAGTACTTGGCTTAGAGAGGAAAGTAGGAAAGTTTATTCTACTACCTACAAGAAACAGAACAGAACAGAAAGCAAAAAGAGAGCAGGATGATGAGACAATTACAACCAGCACTTTAAGATCTCCCCCCATCTCTCCTTTCTTCCTGGGCCCAGCTCATTGCTCCCAATATCTCTACCTCCTCCCATCTCAACAGCTCCTTGCTAGTAGGGAACTGGGAATGTGGTCAGTCTCTCACAGATGGGCTCTGCCCCTTCTCTCTGCTCAGATGAGGGTGACTCCTGGCATTCTTCCCCTGCTCTGATACAGAGTCCCTCCCCCGAGACACAGTCCTTAACCAACTTCTCTGGTGTGGGTTGTTCCCAGCAGCTGCAGCTTCTGCCAATACAAGGTCCCTCACATGGGACATGGCCTCCTCTGGGCATAGTCACTGCCCCTGATGTCACCCTGGTCTTTAATGAAATTTGAACAAATCTCAGCTTTACCAGGACTCTCCACAGGATGCAGGGGAGTCTGCTCCAGCATTCCTCCGCCTCTTTCCTCACTGACCTTGGAGTCCACATGGTCACTTCTCTCTCTCTCCCAACTCCTTGCACGACCACCAGCCAGAAAGGAAGGAAGGAGAGAACCAGAAGGAACAGGAAGAACTCTCCTCTTCAAGCTGCTGCTTCTTAAAAAGTGATTGTGGAGGCACCCAATTAGCTCAGCCCCAGAAGTGGGTCTGGCTCAGAGCTGGGGAGAGTTTTGAGCAACTTCTTAGAGCAGCCTTTTTTACAGCCCCTTCCTGATTACCAGAAATGGCTTCATGTCAAACCATGACAGCGAGTCAGGCACAGGCATTCCACCCTCAGAACAGGGACAAAATTAACACCTTTAGAGAACTCCTTCATCCTAAGAAAAGTTCTATGACTCTATGAAAAGTCTTAAGATATGATAAAGTTTGCTGGTTTGACTGCATTTGAGGATGATGGATTTCAGGTGTACAGTTCCTTAGAGCACATCTGAAAATAAGCGTGAAGGTAGGGAAATGCTGGGGTACTTTGGTACTTCAGGGTGCTTAATCAGTGCTGGTAAAGCAAGCCAAGCACTGTGGCTTTCTCTTTTTCCTGCCCCCACTGCAACCATATGGCATGTTTAGGTTGCAAAGCCTCACCCTTGGAGCAGTGAAGGTCAGAGGGAGTTTGGTACTTGGTCTTGTCCTCTGTGTTAAATGGTTCCTAAAATTTAGGCATTTATATTTTTTTTGTCTGTATTGGTCTTTGTTCCAAAGCAAAAAAAAAAAACCCCACCCAACCCAACCAAAAACCCCCAACCCTCATGGTGGCTTTTCTTTGCAAGTGACGTGTTTACATGGCTTCGTTTTCCAATTATCACTTTGTGTGTTTGTTTTCCAAGCTATTAAAAGTGTTTGTGTGCATCATGTCAGCTAAATATGCCCTTCATTCATCAACTCACAGGCTGGGGGATCGGTGATGGTAGCCCCCTCCCACCCCATTCCATAGTGGTTTATTTTGGGATGTCAGGGTTTTCTTTAAGTGTATTGCCTTTGCAACCGCAAAGTCCTGTCACCTCAAAGATGCAGTTGCATGTGGAGATGGGGGGAAGCTGCAGTGTCACTCCTGGGCATGCTTAGGCTGACAGTTTGAGGGGTGTTTGGATTTTGCTTTATGGAAATGGCAATTCCACTTTCTATCGAGAGCGCACTGGGTGCTTGGATGGGCACATCATGCAGCTTGTGGAGGCTGGAGCCGCTGCTGGCCCCTTGGCCCTGGGTTTGCCTCACCAGCCTTCTGCCCCAGCCCCAACACAAGGATGGGGCAGGCTCCCTGGGCACAACACTTTGCCACCAGCCCTCTGCATCACACTTGCAAGAGCAGTAGCCTTCAGCTGAGACCTGAGCAGAAAAACCTGGGCAGCTTCCGTCCCATGTTTCCCATGAGAATAAACACGGCACCTTCTCTCTCAGCTCTCTCCGGTGCTTTTTCAAGAGGACCCTTTTGAGAGCACCCCCTGAAAAAACTCGTGTTTTGGAGAAAGGGCCATGCCACAGTGCAATTCCCCCTGTAATTGAACTTTGCAATAGAAAACTCACCAAGAAAGGAAGTTCCCATTGAGTGGGGACCCAGGCAGGGCGAAGACCTACTCCCTGGCACGGACTGGGGCCAGACAAAACAACGCTGCCTGAGCTCGGCAGCCCTGCCTTGCTGTAACCTTAGGGCAGCTCAGCAGAGAGAGGTCCTAAAAAACTCAAATTGTTGGTTTTTTTCTTCCCTTGTAAATTTTTTTTTCAAGCAGAATTCCTCCTACCCCGCCCCCGCACCATGGAGATGGGGTGCTCTCACACATGATGGACAGGGCTAAATATCTGCTTGTTCTTTCCTACTTCTGTACTTTTATTTCCTTCTGTAGGCAATAAATCACCCTTTTGCAACCACTCTTGTCTCCTGTTATGGTTCCTGAGATGCAGATGGGTAGGCAGGAGGGGAATAGGGGGACTGGTTGGGTGTTTCCTAGCTTGCTGCTGTGCTGGGACACACTTTTGGCACCCAGGGTGGTGGGATGGTTGACACAAATTTGATTCCTGCCCTTCTGGAGAGGTCCCCAGACCTCAGGCACCAGCATGGCCAAATAGATTTGTAAATGGGGATGATTTTGTGCAGCGTTGAGTTCTCATGTGCATCACCTCAATCTACAAGGCCAAGGGACATTCTTGTGCAGTGCTGAGGTGCTATGGGGATGTCTTCATAGAATCATAGAATGGTAGGGACCTTCGGAGATCATCTAGTCCACCCCGTCTGCTAAAGCAGGTTTACCTGAATCAAGTCACACAGGAACATGTCCACGTGGGTTATGAAGACCTTCAGAGAAGGAGACTCCACACCCTCCCTGGGCATCCTGTGCCAGGGCTCCCTCACCTGAACAGTGAAATAGTTTTGGGAGGTTACAGAGAGTGGCTCAGCCAATCACTGGGAAATTTCCCAGTATCTCCTCCTGTGCTTGCATAACTGGCAACCAGCACCACAAAGCTGTGGGGATCAGTCCCCCTCCAGCTCCTGCCGGCATCGCATAGCCCAACCCATTCCTCCCAGAGGGAAAAAAGCATGAAAACTTGGGAAAGGCACATGAAGAAATGCTGTGTGGCAAAGCAGCCGAGGGCTTCATGGTGTCACGCTCCAGTTCAACTCCCCCTCATCAAAAGTCCCAATCTTTATACAAACCCATAAGGAAAGAGCTGCCAAGGGGTAAAGCACGATCATGCTTTTATTGATGGTCCCCAGGATGGGCTGCCATCGTGTGCAGGAGCAGCACGGGCACCCAAAATGGAGGGCAAAGCCTTTTTTGGAGCGTGGGAGGAGTGAGGGAAAGCTCCTGCCCCTGCCATTTTCCTGGGAACAGAGCAAGCCGCAGAACCCAGCGTGTCTCGCCCGCCGCAGGGGAGTCACATGGCTGCTGTCCACACAGAGGAACAATTAACGCCAGCTGGTTCTTCGTGTTTGTACCCAGATGGAGGGAGAGACCCTGCTCCCTCAGCCCCCTGCTCCGCTTCCCGCCGCCACCGCCCCAGCGCTTCTTTTTTGGTGGCATTCCTGCAGATTTTGGGGGGAGGAAAGAAACGTATATCAGGGCATTCTGAGGAGGAGATCATCCTGCCGATGCTTTTGAGGTGCTGCTTGTTTTTCAGTTGCCAGGTGTTGGGTACCTCTGCGTCAGCTTGAAGATGAGGAGCTGGATCCAGGGCGCCTCGGGAGCCACACACAGCTTCTTGTTTTTCTTCAGGGTGAGGCTGCAAGGTGATGAGACCCCCCTCGTCAGCCCCACGCACACGTCTTCCCCAAAGTTTTTCTGCAGAGAAAACCCCTCTTGCCACCCAGCACAGTTATGAGCACAGCCCTGCAACCCTTGCCAGGAGATTGGTGGGATTTTTTTGGGGCCTCGACCTTGGCTTCAAGAGCCACACTGGGAGTACCTCCCGTTAAAATGGGCAGTGGCATCCTGCACGACAGCCTGTGCCTTGCAAGAGCCACTGCAAGGTTTGGGGATTTTGGAAAGGACATGAGTTGCCTGCAGATTTTTTGCACTGATACTGGAGCAAGCAATTGGCGGGAACGGGTTTACAGCCTTTCCACTTACATGATCTCCTTCCTCCTGCAGTGAATACCCGGCGGCGTAACATCAATAGCAAGGATCAGCCCCAAGTTGATGACCTGGGCGGTTGATTTGATGCACTTGCACCTCATGTTGGTCAGCAGGCTCTCCAGCGACAGACCTGCACCCCAGAGCAGCCCACAGCCAGGTCTTGCCCCCCCCGTGGGGGAAGCAGACGGAGCCAACCCTCAACACCATCCCCATCCTTGTGCCACTGTCCCGTATTCTCGCCTTCACAGAGCCATTTTCAGGGCCAGGCTTGTGTTAATGCGGTTTGCAGCAGCAGGCAGCGAGACCAATCCCTCCCAAAACAGGCTCAAAACTTCCTTTTCACTCATACAGAGAAGGTTCAGCTTCAGGGTTTGAAAACTTAACCAATATTTCATTAATAAAGCCCATTGCCCACTAAGTTCCATGGGGGTCTTGAAGAGAAGCAGTGTAAACCCATCAGGCAAATTCCTCCCTGGTCCCTGGTCTCTCTCCAGCTTAGCTACTGAATTGAAAAGATAAACTGAAGCTCCAAGAGAGGAAAGAGTAAAATCTGAGAGAAGCCCATGCTCAGTCCCATCTGGGTACTCAATGCCTCTGCTTGGGGATTTGAAGGGGGAGACAGACTCACCACTCCCTGGCTCCAAGTTGCTGAGGAGCAAGGCCAGGGCCAGCACCACCAGCAGTAGCCGCATCCTTGCCACCCGCCCAACCTGCCACGGGGGCTGCTTTATAGCCAGCCCTGCTGGGACTTCACGGCCTGGGAAGCGCCTGTGCTTCCACTTCCCTGCTGCTGCTTCCCCCAGTCACACGTGTCCCATACCACCTCCCCACTGAAACAGGCAGAATCCACCATAGCCGCTGCCTGCTAGAACCTGCTTGCTCCCTGCTTTTGGTGGAGAAATGCCAGTGACCCCTGCTCCGCTCCCCACCTCGCAGGGACCTACTGCCCTGCACACCCCAAGCCCCTGGGAAGGGATGCAAGTGATAATGGCTGAGGACTACTGTCTTTATTAGACCTGTTGGATTGTGCCTGAAGAGGACACCCACCGCATGGCCACAGGGTGGGAGAGTGGGGAAAGGGAGACTGTTATTTTCAAGGGCTTAAAGAAGGAAAATGCAAATGAAAAGGGGACTGAAGGCATCATGCAGCAGCATGCTCCCCTCCACAACGGAGCAAGGCGACAGCGGGAAGGGGAGCATCCAGTTTTGTGACATCTGGCTGTCCCACTCGTGTCAGCTTCCTCATTGCAGAGCCTCTTTCTTCCTCCTGCCAAAAGCAGAAGGGGAGAGAAACGTATGAGAACTGGTCCCCACAGGATGCTCTGACACTGCTGAGCGCCCCTTTGGCTTAGGGGTGGAGTGAGGCTTACAGGTTCCGGAGGTCTTTCAGGAGTTTCTTCACCCAAAGGGTGTTGGGATCCACGCAGACACTCTTCAAGCTTTTTAGCTTAATCCTAGAAAACACGCGGGGTTTCAGCCCCATCACTTCCCCCTTCTCTAGTGAGGAGGCTCAGCAAGCCCCCCCGTACTGCTCTTAAAGAAAAAAAGAGTACAAAAAGGAAACAATTCAGGGAGGATGTGGGGGGACCAGAGGGCTCGCAGCCCCGGGAGCCACTTACACCACCTCGAGGCGCCGGCAGCTGCTTCCCACCGGCCGGACCTCGACACTGCTGTATTTCTCAGGAGGGATGAAGGATCTGGTGGTCTTGGCACAGCGGCAGCTCAGGTTGCCATTGGCTTCCAGAAGAGCTGGAGGGGCACACGGCCACTGCTCACGCATTGCCCAGAAACCCACCGCCAACCCCCAAACCCGCATCTCCCGCCACATCCCACCAGGATCACTGCACTTGCTTGCAGAAGGCCCTCGGTGGTATTTAAGCCTCAGAGATGTCACCTCTGGAAACCTCAGCTCCCCTGACCTCAGCATCCTCCAGCCCGCTGCAGAGGAGTCTCACCTGCCTCCGCGAGGTAGTGGGTTGCCAGCAGCACGGGCAGCAGCAGGGCAGCCCTCGCAGCCATGCCGGCCCCATCCCTGGCCTGGCAGCATCCTCCTATTTGAGCCATAAAATAGGAGAAGTGAGGCGGTGCAGGCGGGAGGCCCCGGGGCCGGGGGTTTTGCCCATCTCCGCTGAGCTTGCAATGCTACTGATAACAAGCGGCTTGGGGCTTGCTGGGGGCCTGAGCTTCCTGAAACACATCACGTTTTCCTCTTCCTGCGAAGCCGGCTCTTGTAAAGATATTGGTCATTTCCCCCATCACCGCAGATGCCCAAGCCTGGATGTTTTTTTGAGGTGCTTTTCTCCATAATCAGCTATTACCCATTTCTTGTACAACCAGTTTTCCTACCTGAGCTTTTGGTGGCATTTTCTTTCACTCTTTCCCTGCTGCAGCCGACTATCCCAGAACTCTGCCAAATGATCTTGCACTCATTCCCTGTATTTCTTTACTGGCCTGACAGCTGCCTGCAAACCCCAGTCCCATCACGAATGCTGGTGCTTGGATGTGGGGCATTTGGCTGTATCACCCAGCTCCTTGCTGGCAACATCATACCCTCAAATCATCACCGAGGGAGACAACAGGTTATGTTGGGTAGGAACTTGGCTTCCTGAACCCTTCTGGCAGTTCAGGGCTGGGACAGCCATCCCAGCTATTGTCATTGCCTTGGGCAAACCTTTTCCTGTTCCCATCTCATTCCTCCATGTAAAAGATGTTCAGCATGTTTGACATGTGCCTGGGTGTTGCCCTTCTTCCCCTACCTGTAGCAGAAATACCTCATCTCACATACATTCAAATGCACGTTTGGATGCCACAGACATCTCCCTGAAAGAGCATCAAGTCAAGAGTACTGGATGCAAATGATGGTCAGCTCAGCTCCAGGAAGGCTACAATAGTGGGGTTTATCAAAGTTCTGATGAGTTTCTTTGAAGCAACGAGATCCAGGGAAAACACAACAGCAGAATAAGACCTACATTTTATTTTAGCTTGAGCTGTCAGGATAGGACACACCACGTTGTGTAATAACAAACCCCAACACTGTCCAGGAGTGCTTTGCACAGAAAGAGTCTCCAAGTCCATCCTACAGAGAAAGGCTTTGCAGTCTAGAGGCAAGTAAATAAATGAAGGGTTCATCTTCATGCTGATCCAGGGACTGAATGCAGGGGGAAACATCCCCACGAACCTGCCGCGGGGCTGGGGTCAGCAGCAAGCTGTCCTCCCTGCAGCAGCTGCCACTCGGCTGGACATGGGGCTTTCAGGAAAGGGAGAAGCAAGAGCTGAGGAGTGCCCAGGTTTACATCATCTGCCAGCCCATCTCGGGGCTCTGAGCATCAACTTCCTTAGCAGGAAACTTATTTTTTCTTCCTGAGAAAGCAGAAGGAGGAGAAATATGTGAATGTAGAGAAAAATAGGTTCCCGGGGAGGAAGCTCCTGCCCCAACTGAAGGAAGTGTCTGTCATTTCTCCAGGGTGAGCATCACTGGCTGGGACGTCTCCTGGCTGCCCCTACGCTGTGCCACAAACCTGGGCACGAGGAAGGAGGGTGGCTTTCCCAGGGGAGCATCAACACTCACTACTCTGCCCACAATGAGGAAACCCTGCTCCTGCCATCTCGCCAGTAAGCTGAGCAACCAAACGCTGCCTTGCACAACAAGGTCTCACGACCCATCTCATTGGGACTGGGTCCTTTGGCCCCTGACAGCCACCTCAAGAGCCCTTGGTTCTGCCAGAGCTCCCCAGCATTGTGGATGTAATGGGATGCTGTCCAGGGACGCCCCAGCCAGTGAGATTTTCATCAGAGACTTACGTGCTAGCAATACGCTTCAGCAGTTTCTTTACCCAAGGGGCATCGGGATTCACGCACACCTTCCCTGAGCCTCCTAATTTAATTCTGAAACGCAAGGAAAGGTGGTGAGAATTACCCTTCCCTCCAGAGGCAGGGATCTGAGCAGGCAGAGCTCATCTGCAGGACTCAGCGTTCAGTTACAGCACCAGCAGATTGTAGGAAGCTGCTCGTGAACAAGGAAAGGCACAGGATAGACAAGAAAAAGCAAGATGCAACAGGTTCCCATGCAGAGCAGAGACTGTGCTTGAAGGTGATGGTTCAAAGACAATTTTCTCTGTACATTGATAAAGGTGTTGACACTGAGCAGTTAAGGAAATCTTACACTTCTGCTCAAGGCACCGTGTTAGTCAGGACAGGAGTAACGAGAGAAGATGCCCTTTGCTCGCAGGAGGGTTGTGTATCGGTAATGGAAAAATTGGCTCATTCCCCCTGGGTGTCTGAGGATGGGCTTCCTCCATTAAGCACCAGCATAAGGAAATCATGCTTTCCCTTGCTGGAAAGGCTCATGTAGGTCCTGGAGACCTCTGGCAGGTCAGCTCAGGTGCATTGTCTCCCCTAGAGATGGCCTGATGTTCCTCAGCCCTGAAGCGCGAATGAGTTTGCCAGCATGCTTTAAAAGCTTTAGTTTTTAGAACGTGAGCAGAGAAGCAGGGTGGTTTCAGGGGAAAAGGTGCAGCACTGGCCCCGCTGCTCTGCAGGAGCCAGAGGAGAAAGCAGCTCTGTGCCCCAGGAGCCACCCACAGCACTTACATGATTTCTGTACGTCTGCAGGTGCTTCCCACAGGTCTTATCTCAATGCTCTCGTATCTTTTTGGACTGATGTAATCCGAAGTTGTCTTTACACATCTACAGTTCAGGTTTCCATTCACCTCCAGGATAGCTAAGAAAGAGAGAAAGTAGCAGCTAACAGAGACAACTAGCATTATTTAGAGATGCAGCAGCTCCAAATCTTTTAAGAGCCAAAGAAATTGTCCCTTTCCAAGCTTTCACTGGACCATGATAAGAGATTGTCATCTGTGCCTCGGTACCCTGCTCTCACATAGCTCCTGTAGCTGAATCGAGTCCTAGCACAGGAGGACAGCAGTACTCTTTCCTTGGCTATGAGAAAACTCCCCAGGCTAAACATCCAGGAGGAGTCCCTGTCTCCTCTGGTCACTGTCAGTGCAGGATGCAGGCAATGCTCATCTATGGCGAGGATATAGCAGGCTGGGAGCCGACAGCCCTGACTATCTCTGCAAAGACACCAGAAGCTCACCTGTGTGGGCTGAGTGGGGCATGACCAGCAGCAGCAGCAGGAGCCACAGGAGCACAGGGTCTCCTGTCCCCACCCTGGCTGGCTGTCGCATCCTTGCAGCAGGCTCAGTCCCAGCGATCCTCTGAGGTACTGGGTGAAGAATTGCCCTTATTTATTTGGGAGGGTCACGCTCTGACACCAGCAGCGCGATTCAAACTTCAGCAGTCACATCTGACCAGCAGACCGTGAGGAGAGGTGACGTAATTTCTCGGATGCTCCCCGCAGCCAGGTCAGAAGATCAATTTACAATATCATTGATTAAAACCAGCCATTGGGACAAAGGGAGTATTTGGATTCCCCACGTAATCTCCCCCACACCCCGCTTCTGATGAGCTGGGTCTGTACAAACATCACCCTTTGGTCTCTTTAGCATTTAAGCCCTAAACCACAAAAAGAAACCAGAAGAACATCAGAGCGCAAACCTGGGGTAAGGAGGGTTTTTTTAAAAGCACTCGGGTATTTACATATTCCTTTCTTGGGGCTATTACTCCCCCAAGCTATTTTTGCTCTCTCTTACATCAGCACAATGCCTATCATCATAGCGTGGAAAAATAATCAAGGTGTCTGCTATATGTTTCCACTCCGACTCTTCAAATCCAGCACTTGATTGTACAATTAAACCACCCAGGAAATGCAAGAGATGACTGGTACAGTGGCATCAGCAAACAGCAGACTATTCCTGCATCTCTGTGTGTTTCTGACGGAAAGCTGTCATGCACATTAATCAACAGTGTCTTCCTTGGAGCCATTAACCTGGGAGGGAAATGTGGATGGACACCAGAGAAGGACAGCAGGAAAAGCAACAGGGCTGGGATGGACTCTGGGATTTGTGAGGGTGAGACCTGAGCTCAACCCTTGCAGTGTTGGGGCTGGAAGGAGAGTGGCTTCAGCCTCACGGTATCCCTTGTGGGTATGGCTCTACATTATGCCCTGAATACTCTTTGATAACATCAGGATCAAATCCCCATTTCAGTGCCCAAGGAGCCACAAGTCAGAACCATGGGTAGCTTAAGCGGTCAGCCTATTTTGTCCCATTTAGTAGCCCAGAGCACATAGGACCTGAAATAATCTGGCACCTTCCACTAGACCAAGTTCCTCCAAGCCCCATCCAACCTGCCCTTGAATACTTCCAGGGATGAGGCAGTCACAGCCTCTCTAGGAAACTTGTCCCACTCCCTCCTCACTTGCACAGGGAAGAGCATCTTCAAAATATCTCATCTAAATCCACTCTCAGTTTGAAGCCATCACCCCTTTTCCTGTTGCTACAGGCCCTTGTAAAAGGTCCCTCTCCAGCTTCCTTGTTGACCCCTTTAGGTACTGGAAGGCTGCTGTAAGGTGTCCCCTGAGGCAAATAACACCAAAGGAGACATTTACATGGTAGTGAGAAACTACAGAAACATACAGAAAGGGAGGTGAGGCCACACACATCCTTACGATGCTGTAGAGCCACACTTCCACAAGGCTTTAAACCTTTATTCTGGCAAAGCACAGTCCTCCAGGCCTTACAAATGAGGGAACACACGTGCCCATGTTGGGGGAGCATCAGCAGGTGCTTGTTCCTCTGCACATTTCACAGTATCATATTAGTTTCTCTCTAAATGAGCCATTGGTGGACTAAACCAATGTATTTTGGCATGCAAGAAATCAGTTCTGTTAGGCCAACACCTTGGTCTCTCACAGAGGATATTCAAGGGCCACTGCTGCAAAGCAACAGCCACAATACCACTCCATGCTGCTCAGGTTTTGGTGGGACAGGGGCCGCCCTGAACAGGGCAAAGTTGCCAGTCAGGAAGCAAAAGGGGAAGGGGACATGTAGCCATAATAGCGAGGCGAAGAGGAAGGAAGAGGGCAGAAGAAAAGTGATGTGGTTGTGTGATAATACTGTAATTCAGAGCTCTCAAATCACATCAGCATTTTATAGAGTAACAAAATGGTAAACGAAAAGAAAGTCTTCCACTCCAACTGTAACCTACTCGTCTTTCACTTGAAAACTTGTTTTTCCTCTGAGTCAAATCCAAAAGTCTTGTGAAAACCTTATTCAGGAGATCAAGGTCAAGAAAGGACAAGAGAGGAGTTTAACCCCCTATACATCAAAGAAGCCAGAGACGATCTCCATGAGCTGTTCCCAAAGTCCTGTAAAGAGAATGAGAGCCCTTGTGGCATGGCAGCAGAAAAGGAGATGGTTTAAAACTGGGTTTTGTTCAATACTTCTAGAGTTTTTAATTCCTTGCAGAGAGTTATGAGAAGGACCCCAAGCTAGGACTGGTTTGAGTGGTTTTGCTGAGTCATTGCAAGAGTCTCCTCCAAGAAAATTCTAAAAATGTTTGGGAAGGCAGCAATTTACGAGGAGAGATGACCTGTCACCTGCTCAAAGTGCTACAGAGGCACCAAAAAGTTTCAAAGTGTTTCTCAAGTCTGTGACTTAAAAATGATCCTGCTTTTATAGCTGGGGAAAACCAAGAGAAGTGAAAGTAACCTTCCCCAGAGCTGTGTGGTGGAGAAGATGGAGTTTGGAGCGTTGGCTGCATGCCCCAGCTCTTCCACACCTGAGGGAAACCAACACCAGTACTAGCAGCACTTAAGGAAACTGGTATGGGAAGAAGCTATCCCAGGAGACTGAGATAACTCATGAGTGAGATCACAGCCCAGATTTGTGGCTACGGTGTCCATCTTCTGTCTGTCCTGGAGACAAGTGGGAGGTATAGAAGCAGGTTTGGGCTGGGAAATTGAGAGAGACGGCTTTACAGTGGTCCTGGGCGATAGGTTCAGCCACAGTGACTTTGGCCTGGGGCAGATGTTTGGTCCCAGCCCTACATAAGATCCCAGGTGCTTTCACGGAGATTGTCTCATTTAGGCACATGCTGCTTTGTGCTGACATGTGTCCTTGCAACATTTCTGTGACAATCATGGTGCTCATGAATTTACTTTGTACCCAGGATGAAACCCACACATCCCACAGGAGGAAAAGAGGAAGGCCCCCTCTTCATCACAAGCATCAGGAAAATTGTCCCCTCTACACAAGTGGCCTTTGCAGAAGCTCCCAAGTAGAAATCAGTACTGCTAGAACAATGTAGCATGCTCACCCTGGTGCTGTTGGGAAGCAACAGCCACCAGGGCATCCTTTGGGCAGTCATAGCTGCCCAACAGTGTCCTTGTCCTAGTCCATGGATGCTTCTGGAGAGATAGCCTGAAGGGCAGGCTGAACACTGCGATGTCAGGCAGTGGGGTGGCACGGCAGTCATTGCTCACACCAAGATGAACAGAGCATAACCAGTGGTTCCCTTTCAGACGTGCCCTCTTGATTCATTCCTAGACACAGATTTTCATAGCGAGGCCCAGCTCTGGCTCCATCTCTGTGCCTGGGTTTCCCCAGGCTGCCAGGGCAGTTGGGTGAATCCCCACTGCACCACTTCACAAGACGTGCCTTTGCCTGGCTGGTCCTCTGGCTGCTACAAGTTTCTGCTTTGGGTAGGAAAGGCGAAATCGATGTGGATGCGGTGAGAAAGGAGAACTGGCTGGAGGTACTGCAATCCCAGGTTTTCGGAATCGCTTTGATTGTAGTCGTGGTGGGTTCGATGTGTGACTAATGTGTACATTGATGAACTTTGTGGTGTTTTCTCAGGAAGGAAAAGCTCGCAGTCAGTGCAGGCGGATAATAGCTGTGCCTGCTGAGTGGTAATTCTGAAAAAGAGAGAAGGAGGGTGAGGATCTAGCCTGTGGCTATATTTAAGCTCAGCGCTTCCTTGATGCCAGTAATTCAGAAGAGTGGCCCTTGCCTATTAACATGTGGGCTTATCCAGGCCAACATCAACTGAAACTTGTTAGAACTATCCTACCAGCTTCTGTGTTTGCTGCAGCACCCCCTTTGCAGGCAAGAGTTTGATTTGACTCATTTTGTTCATTATTTTCATGAGACTTAAAAAAAATTTTACACCCACTGGATTCCCCCAGACATTCTTCCCCCTAAATCAGAGGCCTACAAAAATGTGGGGCAAATGCCTCCCAAAGGCCACAACCATGGCACGAAAGAAGTGTTCTATTGTGCTTCTGCAGACATTAAACCCCTTTAAACGATGTGATTTAGTGGCATCGATCCATGCAAAGCCTCAGGCTAGTTCAACACGGTCAAAGACTTCCTTGACGACATTGAAACAGGTGATGGAGAGTAAGAGGGAAGGCAGGTGAGCCATGCATGGAAAGAGAGCTCATGCTTTTTCGGTAGATGGAAATCAGAGAATTTTTACACACCTGAGCCTCCTCTGAAAGATGATAATAGAAAACCTGGCACAGCATCTCCAGCCCAAGAGCCAGGAATGGAGAGAACTCGGTCATTAACAAGGCAGCTTCAGAGATGGGCAGAGAATTAGCTGGGCACAGCAGAGCAGGAAGTAAAAAATCACCTAAAAGCCCCATCCTTTTCTATGTTTGACAGGATGGGCAGAAACCCAATACTAACATAAATGTCATGGCGATGCTGTCTCTCCTGCCCTTCAGTGAGGACCTGTGTGTTCCACAAACAAGCATGTAAAGATTCTTAAGAGACTGCATTAGAGATGTCTGCAGCAAGCAAAATTCTCAGCCACATTGAAAACACTGAGTTTGTTTTGAGACAAAGTGAACTTTCAGCTCACCCTTCCTCCTTCCTCTACAACTCACCCAACTGCTCCTTGCAAGAGAGAGGAAAACTAATTAATGTAAAAAGATCATCCCTCTGAAAAAAAAAAAAAAAAAAATGCAACTGCAGTGAATTGTCACCGCTGTGGTTTGTGGTCCATCATCTGTGTCAAGACAGATATCTCCTGCTGAAACCTGAGGGAGAGCTGCACTCACACCTATTTCAGCACTGCATGAAAACCTGCGCAGAGGCACCCACGGAGGTGATTTCTCTCTTCTTGTACAAAAGTGTCTCAGTCCCTTGATGCAGTGCTTGGTTTCCAGGGCAGGGCTGCTTCCAGCCCAAATGGGGTGTTCTCCATTCCCTTGAGCCTTCTACACCTTGAAAACACATTCCCAACCAGCTCATGTATGAAATTAACTTCTTTACCCCTTCTTTCCCCTGACCTCCCTTCTCTTGGTTATGTTTTAAGAAGAGTTGTTCCCTTTATACAACTGGCCTTCCTCTCTGCCAAAAAACAACCCCAAAAAACTATCCCACATCTGCAGAAAATAACATCAACGTCAGGATACAGCCCAGGGGAAGAGGAGGACTGCCCAGGATGTATGGGTCTCCAAGGCCCTGTGCTGATGGTTACCAGCTCAGACGAGCTTTATTTGTACTCAGATGCAAAACAGACAGTGCTTACTGTGACAGATACCAGCCATAGAAGTGAAATTTCACCATGACAGCACCAGAATTAGCCAAAGCCTAACAAAACTGTCCCCAAATTAGCCTGTTCAACCCACCCATCAAGCCCACTGTCAGTGTCTTTGAGCAAATGTGCATAGATTTCTTGGTGGCACAGCATGGGGCCAATACCTCATTTTGGGCTTGTTTTTGGAGATACCAGAGCAGTGTGATGACTCTGTACACTTGCAAGCAGATGAAAAACCTACTATGGACATCTTTAAAAGCAGAGATCAAGTATTTGGTCTGCCTGGAAGCTAAAGGAAGGGAATACAGTGGGAGGAAGCTTTAAAAGAAAACAGATAAGGAATAAGGAGAAGGGCTCAGAGAACAAATAAGGGAATGTGATTTCAATATTGCTGCCTTCCCAGTCAAAACCAAGCCATAGGACCTCATGTAGCTGGGTAGGTGCTTTCTGCCAAAGAGAAAGCAATAGCAGACATTCAGTAGCACGTCAGAGCAGGGACAGTCTCTGGGACATCCCGTCCAAGCCCAGAGATGCAAATGGCACTAAGCAAGAGCTAGAGAAAATCCCCGTCCTGCTGTGCTAGCTTGCACTTGTTGCTAGAACAGCTCACTGGAGAAATACCCTGGTACCCTCACGCTTCTTCACCTGAAGCTCTTTATTTGTTTCAAATACGAGCTAATCCAAAAAGCAACCCAACGTGACACAGAGAAGCGGTGTTATTCCTCAAAGGCACACTGGGAAAGCAGAAAGCATCGTGCTGCCTGGCACAGAAGACGTGAAATGGCAATGAAGACCAATGGTTTGACCAGAAAGTGGCATCAGAGTTGGTGGCTCAGCCATGGGACCCAGGTCCCTCTCAGCACATTTGCATGCGGGTGCAGGAACCGGTCTAGACGGCGCAGGTGCCGGTGAGCCAGCGCCGTTAGCCATTTGCATAGGGGCTTCGTGTGGTGGCTCAGCCCCTCAGCTGCAAGCCGATGATGAGTTGAAACGAAGTCAGGCTGCGACAGGAGCAGAGCCAATGAATTGCAAGCTGGCAAGTTAAAGGCAAGACGTGCCCGTTGACATGGCCTTGCAGTTCTTGTTGTATGGTTGGTGCAACTTGAACACCTGTGCTAACTGAGAAGAAGGTCTCCTGCTTTTAGCACTTAATTCTTGGGCTACCAAAGAAGTGGTTCAGGTCTAATTACAACAGCCAGATTTAAACACTCTCTTGGAAACTCCCTCAAAACAGATCTAGCCTGTGCTTCACAAGATGGGAAATTTTCACCAAAGCTGAAAGCGGCCTCCTCAACACCTAGCGCCTTTCCCTGGAGTAGAAAGAGGATGCTGAAGCACTGGTGAGGATGCTCCAGCTCCTCAGGAGACTGAAGTGATGGGTGCTAAAGAAGAGAAGCTAAACCAAAGCGGCAGGATTACAAGGCCTTGTTGTCCCTGCAGCACCAACCATCCAGCCGAGCCCGCAGTGCCAGTGCGAGGCTGCTATAGACTACATCACTGCAGCAGCTCAAGGTTTGAGCCATCCTCTGCTTCTAGGTTGGCAATTGCACAGCTGGCTGGGCTACTGGGAAAAAGGATTAGATCCAGGAGACCACCAAGGTAGGGAAGAAGTCACGTGAGCTTTCACAATTGGAGCTTCCTATGAATTGACAAGGAGGAAAGAGGTGCCAAAAGTGCTACAACAGCCATAAATACAACAAAGATACTGGTATGCAACCCCATTTCCCCTCTGTACCTGAAGGAACAGCCCCGTGGAATGCACGTTTTAATGGCTTGAGCCGAATTCCATGCATTTGGTTGACTTATTTAGGCGAACACTTAGCAACAGTCCTACCACCACCCTCCCAAGGAGTGTTATAGCAGGGGTCTCCCCTTTCTCCTCAGTCTGGCAGGTCAATAAATGCAGCTAGAAGCTAGCAGGCTTGGTTAAAGCAGTTTTTGAGGGGGGAGGGTGTCCAAAAATTATCAGTTTCCATTTCAGTTGGGTCGGTAATTATGCTGTCTCCATATTATTTGGCTTGCAGAATAACCCCTAACTGTTATTTCTCGTAGAGCTAAACATGGTCTTGACTCATTTTCTACTGTTTAAGTCAGAAGACAGTAGTTTATCATTAGAAAAGTAGCACCTCTTGTTGAGCTTGACACATGCATCCTCAACCACAAGCACTAGCCTCCCGGGGGTCTAGTGGCAATGTTAGTGACTCATTTCCCAACCAATGTCATCTCTTTCCAGCCTTTCTGTGTTTGATTGCCACAGCATGTATGACATTTGTCTCTGCTGTTTTCCGCCTGTTCAGAGTGGCATTTACACATCTTGTGCTTGCAGTAGCTTGACATTTCCCATCTGGCTGAGTAACATGAAGTGTGTGCATGCTACTTGCAAAGTTCACCGACCACATATGAAAGTCCAGTTCCTCACCTCAAATCAGGATATCACCTTATGACATCCAGTCTAAGTGACTCAAAAGTAACAGAAGCAAATTGAAGTGTTTGCAAATCCCCATTGCCCACAGGACTCACTTTTCCAGGTGTAAATTGCACACAGAGACTGCAGCCTGGCCTATTCACTGCCTGAGGGCAGGAAGCCAGGAAAGCAGGGTGACCAGCTAAATGGGCCATGAGACAAGTCACAGTCCCACTCTGAAGATATACAGGAAGCCACCAGGTTTCTAGTCCTTGAGATGCACAGCTGCCTACACCAAGTGCTGCCTACGTCAAGATCTGCTCTAAAGAGTTGGTACTGTTTAAAGTGACATGGTTAAGGTAGAAAGATGTGCCCAATTACCTTTGAGAGCCTCACTAGCCCTATGCGGTGAGAAGTTCTGGTTGCCACATCCAACAACAGCAGTCCAAGTCCTAGGTCTGCTGGCAGTAAGGCAAAACATCTCTAAGAGCAGTCTGGAGAACCAAAATGTGCAGTTTTGGAAGAGTCACAATGGTGGAGCAGGAGAGGGAGTGATGGTCCTGGCTGCAGACAGGCACAGATGAGTGCTTACCAGCCTGCCAGGCTTCATCATCGCTGTTGAGGGCCACTGTGGTCAGAGAGCTGGGAGGCTACCCAGCTATTAAAAGATTATTGGGAAGGAGAAGGATGAGCCACATGGAGAATGACTGTGAGGGTGTCCCAACTCTGGGGACACCTCTGGCATCCAGCCATTGCTGCTGGAAGGACTGCCGCATGCCAACCCCATCCACCCTCCCCTCCCAGGTGGGCAGCAGCACATCACATCCACCTACTGAGGGGGTGCTGTTTCTGTCTGGAGTCCCAGCCCCAGGGCAGCACAGCATACTTGAGCCTATCAAGAGCCACGAGGCTCTTGATACCTTAACACACCAGGGATGGATCCCAGCTCAACCATCAGACTTGGGCCTACACCCAGCATCGTTATTTTCATTCTTGTCCACTTAATGTGCTATACCTGGCAAAAAGAGTCTGAGGAGTCACCCCACCTCTTTTCATTTTCAATTCCACCATAGGAATTGTTACATTAAATTAAAAAAAAAGAAAGTCTGTGAGCAGCTGTTCTCTAACAGTGAGTAGAAGCACATATGGTAAAGAGGGGAAATCCAGCTCTCAACTGAGAAGGAACTATGTTGCTGCAACACTAATGTCTTTTGGAGACATGAGCAGCTCTCTCACCACCTGGAAAGCCCCTTCTCAACCGTTTCTCTTAAACTCAGCACCCCTGAATCAGCACTTTGGACATCAGAGCCCTGTGCACACTACTGAGTCAACGAAGCTACCCAGAAATACTCTCAACAGAGGAGAAACTCTAGTCCAGCTTCTGAGAAGGAAATAAAACTCAATAGAATCATTCAGGAGAATCAATACTGAAAGGAGACGTCTTGCAGTTAAAATAATCCAACATGGCTTCATGTCTGGGGGGATGAAAGAAAGGCTGGCTGAGCTCACAAGTCATTCCCAAGAATGGAAGGTCAGCAAGCTCTTGCCTGCCAGGTGGAAATGGGGATGCAAATGAAAGGGCCGCAGGCAGGGAGAGAAGAAAGGCTTCAGGAGATACTGCACAGTGAAAACAAGCATAAACCCATAGAAACCATGAAATCTGCTTTGATCTTTCCTCAGCAGTTATCTTGCTTGTCACTTACAAAACACATCCTGAAAACTAGTAAGGACTAAAAAGTCACAGCTGTCACAGAGCACAGTCTTGGGTTGGATCCAGGATGTCCCTGAAGCTATTTGTGCATCTCTCAACTCTTTTATACCCCATTTACCTACTGTGCACGTGCCTGTCTGTCACAAGCACAGACTACAGCATCTGCTGGCTTGAAGTTTTCTTGTATGAGAAAGAGTTTCTATCCCAAACCTGAAAGCTTCCTGTCCCTGCTAGCCATGTGCAAATGGAAAACAGCAACAGAAGTTTCTACCCAACCAGACTGATTTTTCAAGGCTACCTACCATGGAAGCTGACCTAAGGAGAAAAGTCTCCCACTTGACCTCAGCCTATAGAAGAGAGATATTCCAGTGAACTTTATCTCCCACAATTCATTGCCCAGTGCTCCCAAAAGGGTTAATTACTGCTCTCCTCCTCATTCCATACTCCTCTTAGGACAGCAACTTATTTCCTTAAGGCCAGAAAGTACCGTTACAGTCCCATCTACATCTGCAAGTAGCCTGGATCACCATGACACCTGCAATCTGAAGACCAGGCATCCAGGCTCTACATACTTATCAGGGAGTTCTTCATTTGCCTTCCTGACCCAGCCTAGTTTGGTTCTGTAGGCCCAAGACCCACTAGAGGCATCATCCTGTTGAATTTTGCCAGAGAGGAATTGAGTTTATACCCTTAAGGACCAACCCTGTAGGATGGAGCACAGTGGGGACGCTAAGTCCAGAAAAAACTCACACACACACACCACCTCCAAACAAAAACAACCCACTCACCCAGCTCTAGTGATCCAAACTGAAACACTAATGCAAACATACCCTAAGATCACTTCAGCCCACACTGCCTCATCACAGCAAGCCCTGTACCCTTTCTTCATTCAGGAGTGTGTTGCACCAGCAAAAAGAGAGAGAGAGGCAGCCATGGGGAACAGGAGCCCCTGTTTTCTCTGACCCATGACTGTGGTGGAAGAGAGTGTAGGGACATGAGTAAGCTAAATAGTGGCAAAAGTCCTACAAAAAGCAATATAGCTATTTGCCACAGTCCTGTAGGAAGATTCGGCCATCCCTCTTGATAATTGTCTTCATCCCACATTGAAACATGACTATATTTTTACAACAGAGAGGAAGAAGCCTTACTATCCAGAGTATAAAAAGCCCACTGCAGACAACGGACAGGATTAGCTACTGGGGAAAGGCAAAGCGACCAATTGTGAAATACTTGGCATCAAGACTACTCATGCTATAGAAGCGTGGAGGAAAAATCACATAGGCTGTGTCTGTAGACCAACACCACTAACTTTGGCCCTACAGCACAGCAGCTTTACAGGCTGCTCAATGAAGAACATTGCATAGGGCATGTCCTGGGTTTTTTAAGGTTCATTCCTAGCTTAGAAATGAATGCAAACATAAAGGAGAACCTGACATCTTGTCATCTAGCTTTGCCTTCAACTTCTGCAAGACATAATCCATTGTGAACAGGGATGCTGAGTCAGCACATGTGTCTATGTGTACAAGAAGATCATGCCTCACAGAGTACTGGAGAACCTCAGGCTATGAATCATGGGACAATTTGGGTTGGAAGGGACTGATCTTGTTCCAGCCTCCTGCTATGGGCAGGGACACGTTGCACTACACCAAGTTTCTCAGAGCCTCATCCCACCTGCCCTTGAACACCTTCAGGGAGGAGGCATCCACAGCCTCTCTGGGCAACCTGTTCCAGGGTCTCACCACCCTCATAGGGAAGAGCTTTTTCCTCTTATCTGTATCTCCCCTCTTTGACTTTGCAGCCATCACCCCTTTTTCTGTCGGTACAGAGTCCCTGTAAAAAATCCCTCTCCAGGTTTTGTGTAGGTCTCTTTAGGTACTGGAAGGCTACTATAAAGTCTCCCCAGAGGCAAATTATTGATACCAAAGTGCTGACAGGATAATACATGTTTTCTGAGGTCTGCATTTACAGCCAAACATATGTGGTATTACAAAATGAGGATGCTAACAAGATCAAGACTAAATTAAAAGCTTATCCAGAGGCTGAGCGATAGAAAGTAGCTCAGTGTATGCTCAGCACTGCAGATGCAACTCTAGTGTTTTGTTCTATGCTTCATACCATAACATCCTGCTGCCTACCTGAAGGCTTAGCAAGGCACCTGGACATGTTTTGTGTCTCCAAACTGATAAAACCATCCACACAAAACAGTTGAAAGGGCTGGAGGCAAAGGAGAGCACTGAACGTGACACATTTTGAAATACCTCTTCTGCCTCTGCAGATACTTGTTCAAGTCACTTTCCAGGGCCTAGAAAGGAGGGGGGAAAACTTGAAATACCTTTATTAAACAAGTGAACATGCTCTTCAGTCATTGGAACCTGCTTAATTTTTGGTCCAAACCAAGGAGCAAGTCAGCATATTGACAAATTATCTGCTGCAGGCTGGACTGGGGGAAAATAAAAACTGATGGGAGGTGTGCTGGGCTGAGCTGGTGGCAGGGGGCACATCCAGGGCCAGAGGGTGCCCAGCCGAAGGCAGCGAGTGAGTGTGAGCACTCCGACACCTCCTGGTGCCTCAGGGCATAACAGGGACACCGACACATGGGCGCGAGGTACCCAACCTGGGAAAAAAATCCCTACTTGGAGCAATAAAAAACAACTACATCTCACCAGTTTGCCAATTGAGGGAAGATCAGTGAAAGTCTGCTCTGATCCATATCTGAGGGAAACTCGCTTTTGTATGTTTCAGTAAGTATGTTATCTTTCCCTTTCCTGCCAAATACACTCTGTGGAGCATACACAAGACAAACTCCTACCCTCCCCTGCACCTGGATTTGTCAGGAAACATCCTTTCCATTTCCTAAGTTTGCTGGTCCCCATGGGAGATGCACAGATGGCTTGGAGGAAATTTACAAACAATATCCTGTGGAAAATCTGGATTCTTTAACACACCAACTACTTCAACATACACATTTTTCTTCATTTTTAGGTTCTCTTTTTCCTTGCTCAAACAACAATATAAGCAGCAAAATGGCCAAGACGCTATAAACATTCCTGCTTCACATTAGAGAAATGCCACAGATGAACACTGTGATGTGATCCAAGCTGACCTTTCCCAACTTTATCTGATTATGGTTTTGTATTTAAACACCTTTTTCAATCAATGAGGTCATCTGTTGCATGATGCTGTGGCATTAGACAAACGGCATTGGTGCTCAGATTGGTTTTGGCACTGTATTTCAGAAGTATATTTGAGATTTGTATTAAGAATTACTGTTTGCTGGCAAGTTGGCTGAATCAAGTTATTTCCCTTCTCTGAGGACTGCTTTGTACACTTTATCCCAATTACTTGATGCTTACACTTTCGTTTCATGGCTGAAGTTGCAACTTGACTAAACGGCAAAACCAAGAAATGGTAACTGAGATGTCAGCATCACACTCTTTCTTCTTGACGTACATAGACATCCCATGGGAGACAGCCAGGGGCCATGAAGATGGCTCAGGGATTTTAGGGTCTGCATTTCAGCCTCTCATGTGATGAGCAGGCTGCCAGACAGAACAAAACCCCTTCTTGCGCTCGCCACAAAAGCAAGGTCTCCTCAAAGCCTCTCGCTTTACTGACGGGGACCACAGCACAGTAGAACAAGCTGCAATGACTGGCAACAGTAAGCTGCAGCAGAAGGACTTTAAGGCTGGAAAGGGTTTTTCCTCTCCTGGACAGGGGACTTTCTTTTCTACAGTATTTGCTGCAGCCATTTGACTGGATATCAATAGTGTCAGTGGCAGCAGCTGTGGGTATTTCACCTGGCAGTTTACAAACAACAAAAGGTGAAGGTGGTGCACGAGGGAGGTATTTGGAAAGGTGTTTTGTCCACAAAATGTACCACCTCAGCATAACAAGTGAGGGACTTTCCTTCTACATCTGAGTACGGGACTGGGAAATGTGGGCAGGTTAAATGCCAGCGCCATGCAGATACAGGATTTAGACCTGCCACAGCAGAATAAAGCTCTGCAAAAAAAAAACAAACAACAAACCTACAGAAGTGCAGCAGCTATGTTCTACCTTGGCAGTGACACCACAGGATTCACCCACAGTAAGTCAATAAAAAGCCTTCCCCTTTCATTTCAGAGCCAGATTTGCTGGTTTATCCCATTGCACTGGTCTTAAGGCACAGCTGTTGTAGCCAAACAGCTTGTGCAACTCATGTACTGGTAGCCAGAAGATGATTATTTTTGTTGTTGTTATTGTTTTTTGGCCTTATTGGAAGATGTTTCATCTGGTTTGAGGAAAAACCCAGGGAATGGTTGAGATAGGGAGCCCGGTACCTCATGGTGGGCAGCGTCCAGCAGCAGATGCTCAGAGACTATTGGATGTACAGACAAACACACACTGAAGCTCCCCCACCCCGAGCTCTTTCCAGCATTTGTGTCCATATTCCAGTATTTTTCACCTATTTATCTGAAACACGGTGTCAAGCAGGGCTGCCCGGGAGGCTGAGGCTTCGGCACCACTAGAGAGCGGCAGACACCAGCGCCGAAGGGCAGCTCAGCACAGGCGGGCCAACATAGGCTGGGAAGGCAGGCACCAGCACCTACCCAACCGCCCAGGTCCGAGGCAGGAGGTCACCGGCAAAGCTGACCGACTGGGCAGGAAAAAATTCAACACCCTTATAGGTGTTACACATGCCTGCTCTCATCACAGAGGGTATTTTTTCCACTGACGTCCCCTTCAGAACTTCAATTTTCAGAAGTATTTCTGAAGCACCAGCTTGATTTTTTTTTCCCCCCGCAGTCTGTCATTTCTGTCAGTGACTGCGGTGCAATGAAAATGGAGTTGACCGGTGCCATGGCATTGCCCGGGGTCATCAGCCCCAGGCACGGGTGGGTGCTGCAGGAAGACTGGGGTACCCCAAGGAATGGGCACAGAGATGTGGTGCAGCTGAGGAGAACCGGGTAATTGTCAGGGTGAGAAAGAACAGAGGAAACTTGGGCTTAGGGAAGGAAAAAAGAGAAGGAAGGAGATGAGGTAAGAGGAGGGCTTCCTCCTCTCACAAGACACACAAGTTAGTACTCTTTGCTCAATTCCCAGGCAAGAGCAGTAGCAACCTGTGGAACAGGCTTGTCTTGATGTTCTTCAGCAAAGTACAGTTTAGGGTAGGTTTTTGGGTGGGGAGAGACACAAAGGCATCCTGGAAATCTAGAAATGCAGGTTAGACCCTGTCGACCCTGCAGCAACCTCTGTTTGAGGGAGGATGGGGAGGAAGACTTGTTGAATGGAGTCATGATCACTCTGAAAGATGAGGAGGAGGTGGAGATGTAGACAGAAAGTCTTTTCTCTTGTACTGCTGAGGCACTGGCTGAAGGCTGCGGTGTGGGAAAGGAAGATATCCAACATATCCAACAAAGGAAGACAGCCAACATATCACTCTGGAGACACAAGGCACTCCTGTGTCAGGACACAAAGCCCAGGACTGTCTGTGGGAGGGAAGAGGAGGCTGGAGACCAAGCCACCAGAGATGGGAGTCATCACACAGCGTTGTGCCTGCTGCACAGCCACCACAGGCAGTTGGACTATGCTTCCCATGGCTGGTTAGGGACAGGGAGAGCTTGTCCTGTCCTGAGGGAAACAGGAGGAAACGAATACCCCTATACAGCTCCACCATCCCCAATGCATTCAGATGTGTCCCTCAATTACAGAGAACTGGAGTGAGATGGGACAAGCAAACACAAGGCACGTGTTGCTGTGTAGGCAAAGTACTTCTGTGGCAGACAACACAGAGACAGGAGGGCAGCAGGGCCACATGCAGGCCAGAAGTGCTGCACTGCTTTTCCAAAGCTGGCATCATCCTCCAGACAAAGCGTTGCCCTGGTATCCAGCACAGCAGGCTTACAGATCACATGGATGACTGATCCCATCTCACAGAAGTCACCCCTCTGAGCAGAACCTGATAAAGGCTGTAATTTGTTAGTCCAACAAGCTGCCTATGTTGTAGGCTGCCCTGCTTTGAGCTCTCAAGCACAGGCTTTCCTTCAGAGGGACCACAGGATCCTTCTTTGTAAATACACCTGCAAATCTGAGTGGGTACAACAACTACAGCACATCTGCCTGACTTTGTAAGCAGCCTAAAACATCAGGGTTATTTCCAAGTTAACCAAAACACATTTCTTGTTATTATGGCCTGAAAGAGTATCAACATAGCTACAGGTCCTAACCGAGGCCAGCATGGCTGAGGAATATATACTGTGAAGGGCTCCCACTGGGGAACTACACTGCCAAACTCGACGCTACAAGGCTTATTATAATATTTGGAGTTTTTCTAGAAGCACAAGGTGCAAGCTGACATGCAATGCCTTTTTAGCCTGTGTACACTGGTGATATTCCTAGCTAGAAAGCTTGCAGGTTCAGTAGTCTTAAGCTGAAACATGAGTGTTGCATCCCATAGACTTGCTTCCCACAAGACGGTGTTGGATGCTTATATACTGAAAAATAACACAAATGCAAGCCTGCACTGTAAGACTTACAGAGATGAAAGACAAAGGATGGAGAGACTGGGCAATGGTACTGTCACCCTCTTAGCTAAGCCTGTGGATCTTACAAGAAACTACAAAGTTACTCTATAGTCCTCCACTCCTGAGATGTGACGTGGTAAAGTGCAAGCCACAGCTAATGAACATGATCTGCTCACTTTTGTACAGCGTTTCTTGAGTTTGTGACAGTCAGTACTTCTAAGTGACAGAAGTGTGAATTGACAGAGTAAACTACACGGTTAAGTATAAACACAAGACCTCTCTATAGTACTGCCACATGTAGAGACACAATACCCAGTTCTTCCCAGAGAGCTGCAGGATGGCAACACAGGAGCCAGGGTGGCATTTTCCCCAGGGTTTGTGCCAACTGTCTTCCAGGAAGAATTCAGTCCTGGGTACTGGTTGATATAACCAGCCTGTCTTGCAGTTATGTCTGAGCTTCCCTTGAGCCTAGTTCTTCCTGTTTGACAGTACAACTGGTTATCACTGGAGCTGGAAGACAGTGATACTGGGAAAGGCACCAAGCCAGAGGGCATTCAGCTGCTCCCTGGAGAGAGATCAGCTTTTGTCCCTGGACAAAAAGTGTATAAAAGGTTGAAGGTTCATTTGTGTTCCTGGAGAAGGAGATAGCTTTTCAAGGAGGGTGAGTAAAATGCATTTCCACTCCAAACATCTTCAAACCTGAGATTTTTAATACTTCAGAAATAATAGACCACACTAACTAATCATTAAACGATGCTTTAATTCTATCTAAGGCTCATCCAGCATTTGTAGGCAACTACAATGGACCCTCCTAACTGTTTAATTTGTCATGTGAAAGCAAAAATCTGCCCAGAACTCATATAGATGGGGCTGGGGGAAGACCACATACTCCAGCCTCCAGTAGACAGCATCACAACAGTGTGATTCACAGCAAAGTTACACCGAGCCCTGCCTCACCCACAATGCTTTCTACACTCCAGTTGAATCAGCCTGTGGAAGTGTTTAAAGGTCACGGTGCTAACTGCCATTGGAATATTTTTGCTACTCTAAGGACTCGTCCTATATCAGCCCTAGGACTGTGTCTCCGCTGCCTCAGGCAAGGAGTGAAAGGCCACTGCACCCTGCCCCCACCACCACTGGGTATTTTTGTGACATGCAGGAGGCCACAGTCTCTACCCCAGCTCTTGCTCAGCTCCACTGTGACCTAGCCATGTTTTGTCCCCAGCACTGGCTCTGCACTTCTCTTTTGTCAGCTGTCCCCGGGAGGTGCAGCCACAACCTGCACCCCTCACTGCTTCCTCTCCTTTAGGCCACAGCAAATCAAGGTGAAGGTGCACATCTGATGACACACCTGTGTCACACTCCGAAGTTGTCATCAGTTCTACCTCCTCACAGGCAACATCACAGCTATGTGCCCTGCCCAGCTGGTATTTCCTCAGTTTCTGAGGTCCTGAGGCATTTTCTGAATTGCTTGAGCTATCAGGGTGTTTGTTTGATTAGCAGCACACTCACTCCTTCCTTCCCCAGCCTCTCCTAAAGGTTAGTCATCATTCTTCTGAACCTCAGACAAACCTGCAAAGAAGGAGCCCATGTTCTACCACACCTACAGAAAAAAAACACTTGTTTTAAGGCACAGATTGTGTGTGCTACTCATAACCAGGGTAAATCTTTGCATTTCAGGGTGAGGACAGCAGCCAAGCACATGCCTGCCTCTGTACAACCAGGTGTAGGAGACATCAGAAAGCCTTTTACCAACACACAAGATGTGAAAAGTGGAGGACATTATTCAAGATCATTATTCTTTTCTCTGCATTACATCCCAATGAATGGCAGTCAAGCACCCAACAGGCAGCAAATGCCCCATGCCTCCATTATAGGGTACAGGGCAACACAACCCCTTCAAATCTGTGCTTAAAAAGAGATACAAGTCACACAGTCATCAGCGTCAGCCACGCTGCATCATTTTAACAGGCAAAGGAGAAATTCCAGTCACTAGCTGGTGCTGTCTGAACTCCACCTCTATTGATGCCCAGTGGAGTCCCTGGTAAATGGCAGAGGCACAGCTGCTTGGCTCAACATGCTGCTTCAGGACAGGAGCCTTGCCCTCACTCTGCATTCTCAGTCCCCTTTACATTCCGCCTCTCCCCTGTCACCGTCCCCATTAGGGCAACAATGCCAGACTTGGGACACTCAGTTCACCAAGATCTACACGGTCGTTTGCCTTCAGCTTACAAACTGTGAGCCATGTACCATTTTTACCCCAAACATATTGCAATGCTGTCAGAAGCCTCTTCCCTACCTCATGTTGCAAATGCGCTATGGGAATTTCCACTTTCTCCGCAATAGAAGCCACAGACCCTTTTAAGTCTTTGAGCCTGAGTGAATTTGCTAACAGCAAAATCCCCCCTGCTCACCAGAGCCCGAGATTATTTCTGCTACAGAGATATAGAAGCTTTTCCTGAGAGGCTGGCTACCTCTTTGTACTCAAAAGTGAACAGGATCCTTGCATGGGATCTTTGATGCACACAGAGAAAGTTGTGGCTTCTTCTAGAATTAGTAGCATAGAAGGGCCCGATACCCTTTCACCTTTTCTGTCTGGAAGGAGCCTGAGACCTGTCGCAGCAGCTTTGTACACATCACACTATTTCCAGAGATTATGCATTCACCAGCAAAATTAACAAATTTGTGAACTCACTTCATATTTTGAGTACTTAAAACAGAAGCAAAACCAGTGACTGTCCTAACCTGAAACCTCTGTTCTGTAGATATCGTTTCTAATAAGAAAAGCTGTTTAGTTGGAAGACATGGCAGCACAGTTTTGTTGTTTCTCTTCCCAGAAAGACCTACCAAGAAGAAACGAGCCAAAAGGCTATTGCTGTGGGTTCAAGACAGGGTAATAGCTGCTCTCCCCAAACATCCTTGACTTGTTTCAACTTCATTAAGCAAAACAGACTACTTTCTCCAAGGCCATCTTTTCAACCACATAGAAAACTACTGTGTTGTTACAGAACTGATAGAGGGTAAATGTCAGCTGATCTTCTGAGACAAGCTGCATTGACATAGCAAGTCTGTGTTCTTCAAGGGACAGTATGCACTGCCTTACACTCACACCCGATAACACCTAGATGAGAGAAAGGCTGCTCAAGGGACAGACAAAGAGAGACTTATACTTGCATCTAAAAGAAGACGAGGTCAAGGCTATCTCTATGAACAAAGAAGTTTCTACACAAGTCAAAGAACTGCCAGCTGCATAAACTACTAGCCAAACAATCATAAAAACTGTGTGTACTCACATATCAAGGTCAAACCACTATAAGAGGAGCAATAAAGCAACAGTTCTGTCATCTCTGCAGCCAAATTGTCCATCACAGCTCTGTTCCCAGAGGCCTGGCTACTAACAAACACAGCTACTGGGCCTCCCGTGTTCAGCAGGATACTCATTGCAAAGGCAGGCTCCACACTTGTCTCAGCCAGGAATTGCTATGCTGCCCAATTCCCTGTAAAGCATTCACACCTGGGAAACAGGGTAGGGGAGAGGAGTATTTGCTTTGTGTGTTCCTCAGCTATCTGGTGATTAGCACCAGTAGGAAAAGATGACCTGAGCTAATTAGAGGAAGACAGAAATTAATGACATTTTACTCCTTGACTACTTCCCTAGAAGTTTTTATCAGTCTCTCTCTGTAGTAATTTCCAAGCCTGCATTTTAGAATCTTTGAGCAGCGTGCTAGTTTACAGACAGTTTTCTCTACCGGAGAATCCACCACATCATTCCGAATGCCGAGACAGAGTTGTTTTACCATACCCTCCTTGACAAGGACAGAGTAGAGCTTGCCATTCCCTTTGAAGTGCAAGAGGAGGATGCTGGGGGAATTCTACAAGAGTTTTCCTCATCAGGTGGGAAGTGGCTCTCATAAAGTAGTACTGAAGTGGGAACACATTTCCATAAATCCTCAAATGTCTTTATGAATCACTGTTGGTTTCAGAGGCCCAGGATTTTCCTTTCATTCATCTTTTACTGCTCTCTCCTCTTTTTGTAGCAATGCTTTTTAGCACGTGTCAATCCCTCAAGTCAGAAAGTAGTTTAACATCAAATTTGCGCTCAAGGAATCAAAAAATCCAGGATTAACAGGTTTCCCTTTCTCCTTTCATTCTGCTTATATGTTTCCAGGGACTCGTTTTATGCAGCCTTGAGGGCTGAAGGGATTCTGCAGACAGACTTCTCTCATTGTGTTTCCACACTTGCACGGCTCCAAGCTTGGTTTTCCCTAGCTGATAAAGAGGATGCAGATTGCCATAGAGGTAGTTTCTCACTTTGTGGCAGGCTACCCAGAACAGCCAAACTCTGAGAAGCAGAGATGGAGTTCAGATGATTGATTAAGACTGATATTAAGTGCTGAAAAAAAAATCAATCTGCCCTCATTACTTCCTTTTCTTTTCTCCAAGCGTAATTCCCTGAGAAGGCTAATGAAACCACAGGATAAAACACATGGCTTTCAGGAGATTATTTTCCTTCCTAGCCGTAAAAGACTTTGTTTTTCTTACTCCAAGTAACACACCTTCCTATCAGGAAGTTCTGATAGGAAAGCCCCATCATAAGATTAGTCACATTCATAGTCACCCACTCCATCAGTGGGCTGCTGGGCTTGGATCACGTAACATTTGTCCACAGTGCCTCAGATGAATGCAAAGCCTTGGTTTAAAAAATTCCCCTTACAGGTTGCATGCAGAGGCTTGTCAAGCCACAAGTGCTCTGCAGGCTGCACTTTAAAAACCCCTGTCTTAGATGATTTATCTGTCAGGTAGGTTCTTTTTGCCCCCTGGCTCTTCTTATTTACAGGTTGTTTTCATCTGTGGAAGTTTAATTTCTGCTGATGCTAAAGAAGATGAACCCTAGCAGAAGAGTCTGATTTCTATCAAGCCATCCAACTCCCTAGAGAGACAGTGTCCTGTCAGCTAAGAAATCATTTATTTCAACATCTATTGTATTCCTACAACTTCTTAACAGGCTTCTCTACATGAAAGCATTTCCCTGCAGCATTTCCCATCAACTGCACAGAGAATTAAAGACTGCCATTTTTGTGGACTGATTTAGCATTTCCACCTAGCCTTCTCTCAAATTATCCCCCACTGTTTAAAAATTGTCATTAGCCTCAGCTCTCTTTGTACAGAGTAATCTGCAGGTACCTTTTCTAAATTAAAGCGTGCGGGATGGCTGAATGACTTCTCTTTGCCTCTTCCTCCACAAACAGGCGATATTATAGACTAGCAACAGCTGTCACTCAGCATATCCTCCCTGTATGACCACTGGCCATAAACACTTGCCTCTCTATCTCCCTGCAGAAGTGGCTCTCTTATCAGCCTAGCATGAAGCACAAGCAAACAGGAAATGTCTGTGCCTCAGCTTGAGCATGTTGTGCTTCACCAAGAAGATACTGTGGGCATCCTTTGGCTGGCTCTTAGCTTGCAGAAGACTCAACTATCTAAGCTGTTTCAAAATCAGGAGGACTGATTTAGCTGAGTATCCACGTGAGGGGACATCGAAAGGTCTGTCTCATGATAGGGACTAACCCTGCCCTCTTTGCTCAGGTTTTGAGCTGAGGTGATGTTGCTGGTGTCAATCTTGCTGAGCTGTGCAAAGTGAATACGGCATCCCCTAAAGAGCATTTTGTGGTCGCATTGTCATCTGTTCCTGTCTGGCTTCAGCCAGTCTCTGCAAGGGGTAAGTATGGGTGAAGGAGTCAAGTCATCTATAAAAGCTCAAGACAGGTTTGAGTGGGTTGTGGATGTAAACTTGGAAGCAGGGATGAATAGAAAGGCCTCCGATCTTTGTAATACACTCCAAACAAGGGATTGGTTTGGTTTTGCAAATGGCTGTGCCTGAGTTACCAAGTGTGCTTGAAAGGAACGGGTTGAAAAGCATCAGGCAACACTAGATTGGAACTTTACCAGCTGTCACTGAAAGCCTGTAAATGAACAGCCCTGTATGAAGACAACAGTTTCTCTCCAAGGCTGAGCACAGGCACCACTGGCAGTGCGTGACATGGTACACTTTGCTCGCTTACATTCTGTATGGACAAGTGCTGGTATTTTGCCATTATCAAGTGCCCACATAAACAGCAAAGGCATTCTCTGTTGCTTTTTTTTTTTTTTGTCACCTAGGAACTTGTTCTCCAAGAGTTTCCCAACTCCAGGAAGGTAAAAAGCCCACAAAGTTCTTGTTCTCATCTCACCTTTTTTGTTGTTGTTGTTTTCTTTGTTTGGCAAGATGAAAGTGTTGCTGCCCTTAACGACTTACAGCATTGCCAGAGTTTCAAACCACTGCCAGAGACATAAGTTATCCTGATTTTTTTTTTTTTTTACCTAGAAGGGCATGGCAATACAATCAGGAGGTTCAAGTAAGTAATCATGGTTAGATACCTTTCCAAACATGTGCCAAAAAATTTGCGTGCCTTGCTTAGGCTAGAAATGGGGAAGAGGTGCTCACCCCAATCTGAGTTATCATATTCTCCTCAGCTCTCACTCTGGAAATTGTGCTCCTCCTCCCCCCTAGATACTCAACACAAAACAATCAGCATCACTAGTCAGCTCTGAAAACACTGGAGACTAAAGATAAAACGGTAAAATGGATATTCTCTGTCTTGGACTTCATGATCTTTCCTCACATCTGTCTGCTCAAAACTTTCTGTTAAGAAGCTAGGTCTGGCCAATTACTCCTGGCTCAATCTGCTGCAGGGTATTTCCTCTTCTGAAATGGAAATTAAAAGACTGGCCCAGTCTCAAGGTGCAGATTTGAATTTCAGACTTCCTGAAGTTCAGGAGCATCTGACTTTGAATTCAGCCCACAGTAATGCAGAACAGTTTTGCTAGCCCGTTTGTTTTCAAAAACCCGGTACTAAAGATAAGAACTGAGGCAATCAAGCATTTGCAAAACTCCGGGGTTAATTGGGTATTTGATATCCAAAGTTTTCCCTTTGGCGTGACCTTAAGATGTACGAGGCCCAAGTCTCAGAGCTTACGAATCTCTTCAACTCCTTCAGAAAGCAGTGGGAGATGGGGGCATTCAGCTACTGGAAAAGTGACTCTCTCTGCACATAGGTGGAAAAATGGTGCTCCTGTTTCATATCAAAATAGCCTCTGTAAATCTCCCCTGCCAGGAGCTGGAACAGTCCTACTTGAATAGTATTCTCCAAGGCGTTACATGTAACGTGTATGCATCGTGTTGAAGGAGGAGTCTCTCCTTCAACAGCAGGCTCTATGATCACAGCCTTGCCTTTGTCAGTGTTGGAGGAGAAGGTGGTCTGCTGGCCTACCTTAGGTGCTTACAGGATCCAGTGAAGGTGGATTGGCAACCAGAGAGCAGACCAGTAGTGCTCCACTCTTCAGATTTATCTTGTGTGCCACAAGCACTGTTGCAAAATTACATCGCTGTACATCCTACATCCCCTTCTCCAACTTCTCCAGCAATCACGAATCCTGGATATCCTTGAGCAATACAAGGACCATTCCAGTCCTTCCACTATTTGATAGCCAAGATGGCGTAACAAGACCGAGCCTGACACCCGCAGCACCAGCAGGAGCCTGGGGATGTGCAGGTTCTTTCATACAGAAGTAGTTGCTGTGCAAACACTCAGGCTGACACTTGCATGCAGATGTGTGGGGTTTTCCAACCAGACGGGAAAGTGGCTTCACTCAGCTGGGTAAAATTTCCACAGTGTAAGCATGTTTCTCAAAAAACAGCCTCTTGAGGTCAGGTTTGAAGCACAGACAAGAGGAAGCCCAGAAAACTGTGTGCTGCCACTTGAAAAAGGACTTTGATCTCCACAACTGACAACCTAACGCCTCCAAGAAGCAATACATGTCACAAAGCATTTTATTTGCCTTTTATATAACATAAGGCACACAGGACATCAGTTGAGGGATAAGTACCAGATACAGAGTATTGTCATCTACTAATGCTTATTTTCAAAAGAGTTATTTCCTGCTCACAGCTTAAGAAATTGTGCCAAAATATATAAACTGATCACAGAGCATTACACCATCAAGTAATGGCCAGTGCAGACCTAAATGCTCCATACACCACAGTATCTTGAAGATTGACCTGGAAAGATCTAAAGAAAGCAATAACTTCAAAGCTTCAACCTCAGTGAAGCAGAAAATGATTTATGACCGGAGCCAGCAGGGTTTTAACTCTCTGAGGACTGAAAGCTATGTAGAAAAAGAGTTCAGCCCTGTGACTTCAGGTAGATCTTTTGTAACAGAGGAATCCCAGGGGCATTCAGAATGCAGGCTCCTATGGCAACTGCAGTCAAAGCCCATTAAATAGAGCAGGAGAGTTAGCAGATTCTCCATTACACAAAGTCTCTCTCCAGCAATTGTGGCCATACATAAAAAAAAACCCATCCAGATAAACACTGATTAAAATATGCAGCAGTACGCCCAGCACAGTGTAAGCAAGACTCCATTGCACAGTCAAGTCTCAGGCTGCTTTTGGCACAAGTCTGAAGTCATCCTAATCTTTCTTTTATTGAGAATTACATGTCAGTTACAGGTTGGCCTCCAGAATGTCTCACATTAAATGCAAACCCCTCAACAATCTTCTTGCAACTTTGCAATTATGTGTAATGGATATGCATTCAAGGAGTGCATTTCTTATGGAGGCAGAGTTAAAGCCTGTAAAGGTGAGAGAGAAAGCCCTGAGCGACATCGGTGAGGACAGTGGGGCACCTGGGGAAAGTCCATCCCTGCAAAATGTTAAGAACATCACTTGGCCTCATTTAGACACAAACACAGCTCGCGATTTGTGTTTGAAGAACACTGCTCTAACAAGAAGGCTGGCTGAAGATCCTGCTCAAGGCAGTCTAGTGAACTCTAGAAAAAGGGAAGCTGAAGGGCTTAGTTCTTCTCTCTTCCAACATTAAAGGGGAAAAGGGAAAATAGTGAAAGGATTGAGAGATTTTACAAATTAATTCAGGGTTATGTAGCTGGGAAAGAGAGAAATGTTGCCCCCACCTGTACTGCAACCTACCCCTCTGAAAGTGATGGTAAGAAATGGCAAAGAGCAGCAGTAAGTGACCCTAGTTCCCCTGCAGGGTATACATCTGACAAAGCCAGCTCAGATGTCTCTTCATGGCTGCAGAGTAGATTTACTCTCATTCCTGCCACAGTTCAGCTTCCCTAATGCTTGCATCAGTCTCCATGAAACTGCTGAGAAGGCTAGGAGGCTTCTTTCTCATTCCAAAGACATTTGGAAATACTGGCTACTGGGACCTTTCTCCAGGCTCCTGATTTGCACAGAAAGGCTCACATCCCACACTTCTCATGTCCTCCACATATTCACACTGGCAGCAGTTGGCGCTTCTCACCGACCCTCCCAGTAACTCCAAGACGGGGCTCCTGGACCCACAGCCACTGCCCATGCTTTCCTTCAAGCCCAGAGATGCATTGATTGCCTTTAATAGCAGGACATACCTGTAAAGTTGCATATTCAGCAATCTCTGCAACTAAGCTTTCCTTCTGAAGGGAACTAAAAGTCACTCTAAAGGAGCTAATAAGCCGAGTCATTTGCAGTCAACTGTCTCAGGCAGACACTGTCTCTTTGGAGAGATGAAAGACGGGGATCCAAAGTGGTTAATTCAGGAAGAGAAAGGTTATCTCCTACAGAAATGTTTTCCAAACCCAGACACTGAATAGCAGCATTTTTCACAGGAATGGCTGGTCCCACTTTCTGCTTAATTGCATCTAATTCCCCAAACTAACGTTTGTGAACATGTGCTTACTGCATGTGCAGCTGCCATCGGCCTATCTGATCAGTCAAGTAGGAATAAAAAGGTTCTCTCTCTCTCCAGTACCATTTTCTGTTCTTCAGAGAGGTTAACAGCCTGCTTGTGCTTCAACTACACTGCTAAGATCCAATGGGTTTTTTGCTTTGTAGCTATGGCTTCAAAGCTTCTCAGCAAACAGCCTGGGCCAAATTCCCTGCGGAGTAAAAGCTGCCAGCAGCACCTGTGCTGTCACCAGACCTAGCTGAGCTGAGCAGCAGGTTTGACCCTGTCAAGCCCATAGTCAGCCATTTGGGTTTTCCTTTCTTTCAAGTCCTAATGTCCTAGGAGCGCTGAAACAGTCCTTGGGGAAGAAACAAAGCAGGGTACAATAAAAAACCACACAAGGCCCAGCTTCTGATGTCTTTGGTAGCTGAATCTGGCTGAAGACTCTGGGACAACGAGAGCATGACTGTCCACCCAAACAGGAGGAGCTGAAAGGTGGGAGAAACACTGTAGGAGGCACAATGCCACGTAACTGGGAGCTGCGGACTGAAAGTTCAGTAAATCATTCCAGACGGGAAAAGCTGAAGGATTACATTTGCCTGTAGGTGCCCGGGGATCTGGTCTTGCTGCCTGGTGTCTTGAAGAAAACAGAGGAGCAGAGGCACTGTCACAGAGGTTAGACACCTGTGAAGTTAAGGCTGCTGTTATTCCCCTAGAAAGAATTAATCCACCTTCATCCTGGAGATCTGGAAAGAGTGCTAAGCTACCACTGCAGAGAAGTTCTTCTTTATTAAATCAGCTAGTAGATGAGAGGATAAGAAACCAGACTTTATTATAGCCAACAAAACAGCCCTTCATTACAGTAATTGTTTGTATTTAATTTGTACCCAAAGATACTAGGTCAGACTGCTATATGTGAATGGAAATAAGGTATTCTACTTAAGCAGCAAGTGAGTGCACAGCACTTGGTTCACTGCAGTAACATGCCAAGCACACAAAAAAGAGATAAAGAGAGATTATCCTTCTTATTTTGCAAATGAGACAATTATTAGCTCAATTTCTATAGGGTGGGATAGCAGGTAATCGAAAGTCATGTTGAAAAACCAAGACAAAGCTAGGAATCCAGCCCACATCATTTCTATGCTAGTCAAACAGCTTAACCAACCTTTCCAGATCATAGCAAACCACATACCCTTAACAGCCACAGATGGTGGCAAAGAAGATGGGCCCCTTTCTAGCAAACCATGGCTGCAGCCTTAGGAAACTTAACTGCAACAGTGACTGTACCAGGACACAACTGCTACCCCAATCAAGATATTATAAGCAAGGTCATCACTTAGCATGGTATTCCTTCCTCTCTCACCCCTATTATGAGTGCAAAGATAAAAAGCTGCAGAGTGGAAAGAGAAATCCTAACCCCTTGCTGCTAAAATCATCCTCTAGAAAACCAAAATAATCCCAAAATAATGCTAAAGGGGAAACAAAAAAAAGTCATTTCCCATTAGAAAGCTGTGGAAAATCAACAGTATTCAAACATTTTCTGCATTGCCTCACTGCAAACCAGAAAGCCTCAGTGTCATGCTCATCAGTGGAAGAGCTCTCTTCTACACTATGATCCTTGTCTTTATCAGCTCTTGAACTAAACCATGTGCAGAAAAAGTAGAAGTGCATTTCCCCACACTGGGATATTTAAGGCACTGTACACACTTTAAGAATAGCCCATAAGCTGACTCTAAAAATAGAATGCCTCAGTCTTTGCCCTCATATCAGCCTTAATAGCAAGCAATGGGAATGCAAAATCAAAGAATGTTTTTAGTACAGTCCCAGTGTTAATACTACAGCTACCTTGTTTGGAAAAAGTTGTGGAGAAGAGAAAATGATACTAATTTCTAACCATACTTTTCAGTAAATCCATAAGATACATGCTGTTCATCCAGGTAAGACCATCTCAGGACCCAGACTCAGACGGAAGCCACCCCTCAATGTCAAATGTTGACACTAGGGATTGCTTTCAGACAACACTCCCCTTTTTAACACACCTTGGGCAAAGGCATCTGCCATCCATATAAGTAAGCACACCTAACAGCTGTCTCACACTGAGCTGGCTATGAGCAAACAGTTGATGTTACACAACTGTGCCAGCTTGGCGGCATAAGGTGCAGGTGGCTTTTACATTGAAGCAGAAATCTGTGTTTTCAAAAGCATTCATAGCTCCCCAGCACAGACACACAGGTCAGAGGAACATATGCTGTCACCATCACTGGATTGTCAAGGAAAACTTCCCGAGAACTAATGTGGCATTAGAGACTTTGGGGTACAAGGGTGAAACCCTAACTTGGGCTTGTAAGAATACGATGGCTATTCCAGTGGCAACAGCAGGCTGTGGAGGTAACTAGTCACAACACACATCCTGAGAACAGAACAAACCCAAATTCCTTCAATGGAGCCGTGGTTGCTTGCACAACTGATCTAAGTAGCTCATGTTGCACTCAGAGCACCGAGTGTGTGGCTTTTCCTGATTGCCCAGAAAGGATAAATGTGACAGGATTATATTTAATGGGAAAGGTTAGAAAAGCGAAAGACATCAGACAGGTCCCCTCTGGATGCACTGGGCAGTGCCTCTGGGAAGGTGGCACTGCTGAATTTGATCAGCAGCATTCCAAGAAGAGGAGGTCTCTGCCTCATAAGCAATACACCAAAATCGCTTCTTCCAGCATGGTTTGAGTGAGGGACAGCACGCAGCTCTATGCTAAGGAGCACAGAGCATCAGCTGGTGCCCGCAGGGTTCCTTTGCTCTCCTGATGCAGAGAGGGAGGAGCATACTGTGTTGCTCCTTGTCACAGAACAGCTTTCCTCTCCTATTTGTCTGACACTGTGCCAACATCTTGGGCAAGAAGCTGGCATGTAAACTGCACCTAGCTTCTGATCATCTGTGGCACGAACCATGGGACCACTGGCCTTTGCTTTTGTAATCGTAGGAGGACAGCAAGCCAAAACTAGGGATCAGCTCAAGTACTTTTGCTCCCTAACACAGTTCTTCACTGAGCTCTGGACGAAAAAGACTTCCTAGATTCCCATCTTGGTCGCTGTAGATGAGAAGATCGCTACTTAGACCACAGTAATGCTTTCCAAAGTTCCTTGGAGACTTGGGATGATAAATTCAACTTTAACCTTTGAAACCTTTTACCCATAGCTACGTGAAATCCTCAGAGAGCAAGCATCCAGGCCCTTGCAAAGTAAACAGAGGTGTTGTGTTTCCACCGTTGCGTAACTTGCACAACTGCAACTCTCGTTAGCTTGGTCCACATACCCACACGCAGTGCACGGCAGGCAAAGCTCTAGCTGCACACACGTGGCTGTCAAGGTGACAGCATCCTTCAGAAGCCTTTCCAGCAAACAGAGGATATCTGCACTTGGAAAATGACAAATAACTCCTCCCACAGCAACGGGGGAAGATGGGGGATGTAAACAACTGGTTGTAACACCCGTCCTGCTGTGCTAGCGAAGGCTGTATGACATTTGAGTATGAATCCCTGCCTGGGCACATCTTTATACAGAAACAGTGAAATACCCCACTGGGAATAAACAGGTGGCCTGCCTCCACTCCCACCACTCTCGGCAAGCCTTGCTTTCCCATGGGCCCCTACACATGCTACCTTTCCACAACAGCCACGGAGTTCTCTGGTTTCAGATTATATACCCTTGACAACTGAGAACAACGATAAGGAGCTATTCCTATCTTTGGTCTACCAAGAGGGAACAAAGGAAATACACGGAAGGTCAAGGAGGAAGCATGTGACAGAGGCAGGAGTTGCATTTGCCCTTGTGGGCCTGGGACAAAATTTCTTACCATTGGCTAGTTCTTCCATTGACTTCAGTGGGTGGGCACAAAGCCAGTGCAGAGTGCTCTGGAAATTCCATTACGAATGCTTCCCTCATTTAGATGTTTTAATAGCATTCACATCTCTCTGATGAAGACTGCTACATCCAAAAAAAAAAAAAAAAACACCCCACCAGCGCTTTTTGTAGGAGAAATGAAATGCTTCATTAATTCAAAAGTTGTTGAGATTGCAAATCAGGAACAGAACATACAGGTCTAGAGGCAAGATTACTAATAATTCATGAGCAAAATGTTATGTTTATGCAACACTAAGGATGAGATTTTAATTGCTTATTACTCTAATTGATTTAATCCAGTTGTTAGGACAACTTTCTCCTTTTAACGTATGTGCTACACTGGACATTTACAGGCTTAAGCCATGAAGTAAGGCTATGTGACACAGCACAGTTGCAACATGTAGTTTAAGAGAAATAGTACTATCTGCTCATGAGTCACATATGTACACACAATAGACATAGACCATAGTTAGAGCTAACACCTTCTAGTCCAGTGTTTTATTATAGAAACGTAGAATTGTTTCAGCTGGAAGAAACCTTTAAGATCATCGAGTCCAGCCTTTGTCCCAGCCCTATCGACCACAAGACCATTTCCCTAAGTGCAACATCCACCTGATTCTTAAACACCTCCAGGGATGGTGACTCCAGCACCTCCCCAGACAGCCTGTTCCAGTGTCTGACAACCCTTTCAGTGAACCCTTTCTCCTCATATCCAGCCTGAATTACAATAGGCAGCTTCTCTCGGCTGTCCCAACTGCTGACTTCCATGCTTGTCTCCACCACTGACTACTTTCTGTTTGCACTGCTCATCATTCTGAGCAAAAACGGTGGCCATTTTGTCAAGACGATAGCTAGCAACGGCAGCTTTTGTCAGCTAAACTCTTCTATATTCTGACTCTTTTACACAAGAAGAATTCAGAGCAACAACTCAAAACCTGACAGGCAAAACCTGAAGGCAAAACTATGCCTTTTGGTGTTTAGAGGGTATGCAGTTCAGTTGAACAAAGGCACCCTGCACAGTCTTCACTTAGCTACGCTTAGACATCCACTCCTATTTCTCTCCTCAGTGATGGTGAAACTGCTGCTCATGCAAACATACACATCAACTTGTACACATGCATCTTGCTCTCCAAGTAGGTATACTACCAAAGCACATTTTGCCAGTCCCTGGAGTACACCCGTAAGATTTCTTGGGAGTCATCTGCCTCAAATGCATCAAGTTTTCAGGGAGCTGAAGACAGCAGCTGTGAGTTGTCCATTGTTTGGAAATGGAAACACTGGCATTTTCCATTGTTAAAAGGCCCAGTTCAAGGTACATTGAACTGGAAACTGCAGAAGCTGGTTTCTGGTCTTGCCCCAGCATCTACCAGTTCACACTTGGCTGAGCTTCAAAGCCCTGATAGCTAACTGGGATCAAAAGAATAAAGTGTGCACCTATTAGCCCAGCCCCTTCACATGCAAGCAGAGAAATGGCATGAGACTGTGAGGCAGCTTTTGAGATCAACCATTTAGTTTTCCGTGTGGTTCAGCCTTTCACACTACAGTCAAGCACAGAGCCTGCTCTAAGCTCTGACCCACAGAAACGTATGACTTATGCCCCCAGAAAAAAACACAGGCAGCTGTTAAAGAGCAGGGCCTGAACAAACCAAATGAGTTGTGCTGAAAGATTTTATTGCTCCATGTCACTTGTTACATAATCAAGCAGTGAAGAAGTTCAAGTTTCCCGTTTAAAAGATTATCATAATTTAATTAAAGAATGAAAATTCATTAGGAACAAAGATGGTTCCAGTACTCATCACTTACAGCCCAGTTCAGTGAGACAGGAGCAAATGAGCAGTACAGTAATATCTCAAGGTCTTCTGAGAGCCGAGGACTCACCTACATGACCTGAACCTTCAGCTCCACGTGTTAATGAGGTTAGGCAACATGCTATCCCCAAGCCTCAGGGAGTCACGTGCCAGAGCTCTCAAAGAAACCCTACAGCTAGCAGCTGTCCCAGGGGATGCCTTCCCCAGAGAAACAACCCCCTTCAGCCCCCTGGGCGCCCACCCAAACAAGTCTTACTGACAAGACATTTATGAAAATGAGAACATTTTTAAACACTCGAGACTGAAAGCGTTCCAAGTTTTACCTCCTTGTATAAGCAAGCCCCAAAGAGCATTAAAAACCATGCACACCTCTGCTATTAAAAATAAGTCAACCACCAAGAGCCCCATTCTTTGAACAAAGCCAGGCAAAGCTCCTTTGAGGGATCAGCAGTTATCTGACCCAGCAAAATCAAAGTTGAGCCTAAATTATCAAACCACAAAAGTAAGCCTGACAATGTTCTTGCTAGCAAATTTCTTTTCATGCTGGGACAAACTTGAAAGGGGCTGAATGGTACACCTCAAGCTTTAATAAACCAACTCACCTCACAGGTAAACCCAGGGACGTTGCCAATGGCTTCCTGCCTTCCTACCAGCCCACCTACGCAGCGCACGCACCAGCTGCAGCCTCTGCAGCAAGGTGGTTGCTGGAGTGAAGCAACTCAAGGGGGCACCTTTGAAGTAGAAGCTGAATACCTCTGCTGCAATAGCTTTCATGTTCAATGTTTAAACACATTAACAGTTCACGTTTTCAAGATGAACAGTTCCATGCTGTTGAATGGACTTTGAGGGTACGTGAGGAATTAGAAGGGCACTTCATGCCAAACTTGGTAATATCAAGTGTCCATCCCTCCTCTGTGGGAAAGGAGAAGCTTTGGAGTACATTCCTGTATTTTACACACACACACACACACACACTAAAAGGTGCTAAAGAAAAAAGCAAATAGAATTAGTACACTCAGGATTATTTTAACCATAGCAGTGGTCTTACTCTTCCCTAAGAATCTCCCTGTTCAGACAGCCCCCATTGTCACCCTCACAGCTCTCTATCCATTCCCAGCCTACACATACTGCCACAGTGCCCAAACAGCCAAGGCAGGATTTCCTTTGACAGCTGGAAGACAGGCTGGTCAGGCTACAGGAGCACCTTTGTGTTTTGCTCACTCCATCCCTTGCACAAGAAGGACAAAGGGCAAGAGGAGGCAACAAGCTACAAGGTGCAATGGGTTGATCATGTTTACAGTCTCAGCAGGTACCTAATTGCAGGTCCTTGTTCCCTCTTGGTCTTCCTTGGGCAGAAAAACATTTCTACAGCATGAACCATTCACAGCCCTTGCTGTAAACACAGGCATCATTTGAAAATACCTGGACAAGATGAGCAAATGACATGAAAAGGAAACAAGCTCCAGTTTGCATTTGAGTTACTACTGTAGGTGTCTTGGATTGCCAAGACAGACACATCATGAGCAGAGGTTTTGCTCAGAAGACTAGGAACAGCAGCAACCACAAATAACAGCAAAGCTCTCACTCCCCAGCCATGGAAATGCACCATTCACAGCACTCATTGCAGTACTGCAGCTGGGTGATAGGCAGAGGAGTCCTCACACCAGCTTCTAAAACTGATGGGAGCAAAGCTGAGAAGAGATTCATACCCAAGAGCAATCCATCTAGAAGGCTCTGCTTATTCTTTGCAAACAGAACTTCTAAGGAAGCCGGAACACAGCTGCAGTACCATACAAGACAGAGCAAAAATTAAGGGCAGGCAAAAGCTTCTAGTAACCAACCGTAACTCACACCGGTTAATAAAACACAGCACTTGGTTTATTTTTGTTCTCAATTGAAACAAGACTCAGTAGGCTTGTTACCTGCCACCCCAGTACTCCAGTTCAGAAGAGAGCCTCCGGGTGCAGAGACTTGCAGTAAGAAATCTTCAGGTGTACAGTATTTTTATCATACAGAGTACACAATAAATTACTATCTACATGCCACATACCTACAAAAAGTTACATACAATGTAGAAAAATACAGTATTTTCTGTTCATTTTTTGTTTTAAATTTTTTTCTGTACATTTTTCAATTTACATTTTTATATACATTTTTTTTGTAAACTTATTTTGTGTGTTTATAAAACTGAAATCACATTAACAGTTGTGAACTTACAGCACCGCTCTAGAACAATGCCTGGCTCTACAGGACAACAGTCTTCAGCTTGTTTGCTCCTTCATTTCTAGTTTGGCACCAACACACTTCACAATCATTATTTTGAGCTATTTAGTCCACTGCTACCTAGCCATGTTCTTAATACACAATCATACTTCAATTTGTGCTTCAAGATAAGAGTTCAGAAAAAGCCCATGACATGAACTACTTCAACATCACATTTACCTGATATTACTGCATAATATCAACTCTTCCTGCACTAACTGCTTTACATAAGCATGCAAACAAGTCTTGATTATGACTCTATAACATGAATATACCAAAAAACAGCTACAAGGGATAACTATTAAAAGGAATGTAGACTTACTAAGATTTACCATGTTAATAAGTCTAAGCTAACAGTATGGACTGACATGTTAATCATTAAAGATTTGAAACACACTGAAGGTGTGAGTTTCAGTGTAAAGCCATCTGTATTAAAGAAAATACGAAATTATTCCCTGCCACACACTCTGTACTATCCTTTAAGTGAAAACCAGCACTGACTAGAAACCTCCTTCTTGCTGTGCACACTCCTACTGTAAAATAGGGATTCCCAAAGTTTATAAAACCCAAGCTTTAGGAAAAAAAAGATCTATTTGGAGTGGGCAACTCAAGATCCTGTTGAAAAAGAGAGCAGTATGTAAAGTGTTAAAGCAGTTTCAGGATTTGGCCCAAGTCATTTCAGCCTGGTACTACATTATGATTCCACACAACCTACTCAGACCGTTTGATCTAACCTAAAAATACTAAAGAGCAGAAGTGCCCTCAAGAGGACTCCAGCCCAGCCTCCTGCTCAAAGCCAAGTAAATGCTAAATTCAAACCAAGCTCCGCATTTTGTCATCCCAAGAACCTCCCAGGACAAAGACTGCGTAGTCCCTCTAGATCCACTCCCATGCTGGATTGTCACCACAGGGCAAACTTCTCCCACAAACCAAGAGCTTCACATTTCTATTTCATGAAAGCCTCTTGTTCTGTGCTTCTCACTCAAGACCCTTGAAATCATCTCATCCTCAGCAGCCTCCCTCTTAAGATACCAAAAGGCTGCTGTCCAATCCCACTTTCCCTCTCCCCTCCCAAAGGCCACTCTACCAAGCTGAATAAGCTCATTTTGCTTGGCTTCTCCTCACAGGTCCTGTGCCCCAGAACACTGAACCACCTTGGCTGCTTCCTGTGAGACTTGCAACAAGTTGATCAATGCCTTGAGCCCCAAACTGGACAGTGCTGCAAATGAGAACGAATGCCCAGTAAAGGGAGGGGAAAAAAAAAATACTCTCAATTTGTTGGCTCTGCTCCTGCTCACACAGTCCAGTGTGCTATCAGCCTTCACTGCTGAGCATTTTGGAACACCAAGTACAGGACTACATTTATGCTTGCTGACAACAGAACTATACAGGAACTTTTTTTGCTGAACTGGGGACCTGAATGGGACTTTTTTCTTCCTTAAAATTACAACAACTACAAAAAAACCCAAGGCAGGCATTCAAAGCATTGATGTTTCACAGCAATTCTTGCCTTAATACAGTTTACAGTATATCACCTTATTTATTATTGCCAAAAGACCCTATGGTGCATTAAAAAAAAAGTCTCAGCCTAACACAATCAAGATGTCGTGCTAAGAGCGACAGCTCAGAGTTTGCCACTTTGTTTTAGGTTTGAGTTCAAAGAAGAAGGTGCCTTCCAGATCACTTGGAGGAGAACTGCTAAGGCTTTCTTCTCCGCTGCTCATGTCTCCGCAGGAGTCTTCACTAGAAGGAACAGTAAGAAAGGTAATTTCAACAAAGCACGATCCCTTGAAAGTGGTAAAGTACTCCTCAAACTTCTGCTTTTTTCCTTTCACGCTTTTCTGTTCCTAGTTTAAGATCACTGAAGTAAATGCTTCTCAGCACTAAAGCTTGAATCATAACAAGGTAGAATTTCCCTTCTTCTAATGCCAAAAATCTCCTGCCAAAAAAGCAGCTGGTATTCAAGATAAATTGCTTTAAAAGATTTAAATGTTTTGCCTTTTAAGTCTCCTTGCCTTAAAAAAAGGAATGCCTCCCCCCACCCTGCAAAGCCCACGTACTTTTTGAGCAGCAAAAATGGCAGTTCCCCATTTTCTTTTCCTTCAAGATATATTTTAAGTCAATCAGTACTTTCAAAGTTACCTCGTCTTTTTTTTTTTTCCAGGTGGTAGTGGGTAAGGCTGGTTTTACAGGGTTGCCATTAACATTTCCAGAAAATGAGAAATCCCAATAAATTGACCACCTGGTGTAAGTTTTACCAACCTCTTGCTTTCATTGAAACATCCACCCTCTGGTATCGTTGGCAGCTCAGGAACACTGTAGTAACTACTTTGTAGATTCTGGGCTGTACGTCTTGAAACAATCCAAACTAGCTTTTTATGATCAGGCTTGCAACACTCAGGAGAAGAATAGTCTGCCAGGCATTTCGAGACCAGTTCCCTCCAGTAAAGTAGGTCACTATCACTTATCTGAAAAGTGAAAAAAGAACCTATTTAGCCCATTACACACAGCCTCTAAAGATAACCCCTCTCTCTCTTCTCTTCTCAGAGAAGACTGAAAAAATAAGTCGAGATATAAGTGAGTGGTAACTGTGATATCTTTGTCAAAGTTGGGTTGCATTTGAATGTGAACTCCCACACACATCCTAGAAATGTCCACCCTGAAGTGTGAGTTGACAGCTGGCCTGTTAACAGTTGCTGTTAATATTTTTATATCTTAACACTTATATCTTTAACACTTCCAAAGGAAAAAAAAAACCCAACGAAGTCAGGATTATTCCATTTTAAAGTGGAATAATGCCATACTTTAGAGAAATTACTTCCAACCCCTCAAGAAATGGGGTTAGTTCAATTTGAGTATAAGAATAAAAACTTTGCTTTAGACCACCGACAGAGTGTGCTGCTAGAAGATACAAATCCTGTGCTACTTATTCAGGACAAAAGAATAAGCAGCCCAGCAGTCACTGTAGTCCTATGAAACAACTGGAAGTATCTCTAGCACTATGCAAGTCCAATTAGCAGCTTCTTAAAGCATGTCTCATATAGGCATTAGGTCAGCATTTCTTCTGATTTTATACATTTAAGCTAAGACTTTTAAACCACAATCCTTCTGCTGGCCAGGCAGCTGCTAAGGTGTGCCAGTGCAAAATGGCTGCCTGACCACATTCCCTAAGCAGCAGGTTCTTACATTTGACCTTCCACCAGTGAAGGTGGGAGCTCCAGGAGTCAGACAGATACTTAAAGACCCATTTCAGTGCTTGTTTCAGCTGATGCCAAACAGAACCCATAAAGAGAGCACACTGACAGCAGGAGTCTCTTAATACCACAGAAAGTATTTACCTTAGAATGCTTTTGAACACGTAGAAGGATTTCAAACAGCTCAACCGATTTTAAAGTCTGAACTTCTAGAGTGAGAAGGCACAAGGCCAAGACAGAGGGCTAGAAGGACAAAAAACACCGCTCAACATCACATGAAGCAAAACCCACTCAGAAGTCCAGGCAAGCTGCTTCTACTTACTTTCGCTTTAGAAAAGACTAGACGACAGTTGCAAGCTTTTAGCTGTGCTTCCAATTTGTCAAGATTCAATACTTCTTTCCTGTAAGACACCCAAGAGAAACAGGAAGTGTATTAACAGGCATTCACTCGTCAGGAAGGAAAAACTAAGGAGGTGCCTCCTCTGCAGCCGACACCATAATCATTTAAGAGGCAACTGAGGAGCCAAAGGGCTTAGCAAACACACAGACCGCTTGCAACCCAACTCACCTTTCTGAGGTATGACAGAGTACAATAGCATGGTACAAGTGCAAGAAGGTTAAGGCAGTAGTAGCTTTAAATTCAAAGTGCAACTTTTCTGAAATGATCTTTTCCATCCGTTTCAGGTCTGAGACAGTGCATTTACATTGGCTGATCCGGATGATCTCATGAGCAGACGGAATATTGCATTCTTCTTCGACTACCTGGGCAGCCAGTTGGAAACAACAAACTCCAATGCAGGATAAATGCTTCGGTTTCACCTAAAAACAAGAAGCAGCATATGAACACTTTGCCCCCCACCATAACCACTGTGCTTATTGAACAGCAGCAGCTCACCCAGCCTCGGGTGAGCCGTTTTGACCAGTCACAGTTCACTAGAAAGAGATTTGCTTATCTCGGCTAGACCTCATGTCAATCAACTCATATACCTCACTGAGTCACAACTAGTTTAATCACTGAATTTTCAGCAAAACACAGCTGGCAGAGTCAATAAAGCAATAACCATCTGCCATAGCTAAGTTGAGAGAAGGGAAGCTTGACAGCTGAGCACCCTCTATTGAAATTGTTCCACATCACTGCACAACAAGTAAATTGCAGTGAGACCTGTAATACCACACTTCTCCAAGCGGCAGTGCTCACTTACCCTCCTTTAAACCCTACACAAATCCAGCCTGAGCCTGTTCTAGGCAGTCCTGTCCCTCCACGACTTGCTCCTACCTCTGCTATTCTCTCCTGTGTACCAGCTTAACGTTTTGTGCAACCTCAAGGACAGGCAGAGGAGAGAACTGATGCAACTCTGGCTGTTCTGCCAACTTAATAATGGGGATCTGGTTTTAGTTTCGATTGTCTGCCAATAAAGTAGCACAAACACAGAAAGAAAAACATCTAGTAAGTGATCACAGTCTTAGTTCCACTGCTAAGCTGTAACAGTACCTCGACATTTCTGCAATACTGTTTTGGTCCTTTTAACTCCTTTTTTAGTCTTCTGCATATACCTGGTGAAGGCTATAGGCTTATTAGAGGAAATAAATCATGCTGTTAACTTGCTTTTAGGGATAAAAAAGTACTGTATTGCCCTTCATCAGGTTTACAAAGGAGGATTTCAGAAACTTTGCTAGCACAGACTGAGTAAACAGCCACAATTACAGATCACAGTAACCCTAGATCACAACTTTCCCCTTTTTTGTCAAAGAAGTTCACAAGAAGCTCACATATTCCCAGATGACACTACAGCAGAAACTCTCCCCATGAAATACCTTCATAAGAGCCAAGAATCTGTCCAGAATGTTAACAGCCAAAACAAAGGTTTCCGTTGCAAAACCGAAAAAGTTGGTCAGACTCCAAAGATCTTCCACTTTGGCATTCCTTTGTCTCGGGCAGAGAGTATTTTCATTCTGTGCAAGAGAAGCAAAGTCAGAGTTACTCAGTGGCAGCAGTGACAACTCTGACTGCTCCCTCCCCAAGTCACCTTTTACTTCACTCAAAGAGAACAAGTTATTTTTTTCCTTAAATTCATGATTTCTCAATTTATGTACTTGAGACTCAAAACACACACAAGCTGCATGGATTACAGCTAGTTCCAGAGTCTCACTGATGCAATACCCAGCACAACCGCATTTCCAAGTACACACTGGTAAATTTTAAGACATCAGTTACCAAGTGAGTGCATACACAGAGACTCCTGACCTTAGGGAAACAGAGATGACCAAACTCAGCTTATTCTCCCCTCTGCATGTATGTCAATGTTTAAGCAACAAAAGTTCTGCTTTCACAACAAACGAGTAGACTGACTTCAGAGACTTTATTTTGTTAAAGGTTAAAGCCCTTTCCAAAAAGCTCACACACATCCAAAGGAACGGAAGCCTATCCTAAACACACCATAAACGTTTCCACGTTAATGACCAGTTTAATTTTTGCTCTTAAGCGTCCAGTGATTTTAAGTTCATTTCCTTAGAGCTTGGTAATGAAAAGCTGCGGATTTCCCGGTTAGCTAATTGCCCGCTTGACATCCCAGCTTTCCTGCAGCAGTACAAAGCTCCCGAGATCGAAAATAATTCACTTCTTCACTTGGTTCTCTGTTCACTCAAAAGTGAAAGGGAAATATTAAACACTTAAAAGTTTTTACTTGCCCTGTAGCTCACAGTTCTTTGATAATACAGTGCACGTTAATAACTACATATTAAGACAGAGTAAAAACAAAAGGCCAGTGGTGTTTGCAGAGAAAAGAAGTAAGCTGCCGAAGTTAACACATGAATATTTTATTAAAAAAAAGCCCACCTATTCCGCACCTTGAGAGAGCTGCCCCCTCCTCCTCCTCCTCCGAGCCCACCCCAGCCCAGCTCCCCGGGCCCCCCCTCACCTCGGCTGCGCATTCGATGAGGCTGAGCCCCTTCTCGCGGGGCTGAAACCGCCCCTCCTGCTCCAAATGAAGATTCAGCTGCTTGAAAAGCCACAGCGCTTCGCTGCTCATCTTCTCCCGTGCCTCCGGAGCCTTTACCTTCAAGGCAAACGCACGTCAACAGCTGGCAGCCCCCCCCCCCCCCCCCCCCCCCCCCCCCCCCCCACCC
>WBNH01004850.1:289883-305270 GCA_013401255.1 Urocolius indicus
CGCGTCCCGCAGCGAGTCACGGCGCCGCCCGCGGCAGCGGCACCGTCCGCGGCCCCGGCTCCGGCCCCAGCAGCCGCCGCCGCCCCGGCCCCGCGTCAAAATGGAGGCGGCGCGGCCCCGCCCCCTTGTTTTTGTTCTGGCGGCCGCAGATGGGCCCGCGCGGAGCGGTTTGTGCTAGCCCCGGCCGGTGAGGCGCCACGGAAAACAAAGTAGTCCGCTCGCACCCGAGCACGCTCGGGGAGCCTCGAGAGGGCGCGGGGGTCAGGGAAAGACACAAACATCCCGCGGCAACTCCTGCGTGCCGGGAAGCGGGGCGGAGCCGCGCTCCTGCCGAGGGAAGCCTAGGTCCCGGCGGAGGGAGCCGGGGCGGGGCCTCAGCGCGCCTTTAAAGGGCCAGGCCGCGGGGGCTGCGGCGCTGCGCTGTTTTGAAAAGTCCGCCCAAACGCTGCCCCGCTCCGATTGGCCCGCGCTTTCCAGCCGCCCATTGGCCGACAGCGCGGCTTCCCCCCTCCCCTTCGCCGCTCCGCGGGGGCGTGTTGTTTACCCGCCGCCATTGGCCGGCGCCCCACGGCGGGTCTCTGCGGATTGGCCGGAGGAGTTCTGCCTCTGCCCCGCCCACAGCGCCGGGGCTTAGCAACCGCGGCCGCCCGCCCGCCCGCGCGCGGCGGGGGGCGCTCCTCGCCGCTCGGCGTCGCACCAGCGGCAGCCGCCCAGAAACGCCTCCCGGCCCCACAGCCTTCTCCTGCTGTGACAAAGGCGAACGCTGAGCTGCTTCCGCGAGGAGGGTGGCCCGAGGTTGCTCAGCTCCCCTGGCCGGCGGTCACTCCCGGGTGTCAGTGTGGGACCCTTCTCCTCGTGCTGTCTCTTAAGCGTTTAAAACACTCATCTCAATTTAAACACCCCATGAGAGTCAGATTTATCCGCAGTCTAGTGGTTCAGAGCTTTTAGGAGGTGCGCTTCATAGTCAGTGTGTCTCTGGAGTGTGAATCCAAAGTCCAACGCTTCAGGTAGAAGACCGGCAATGCATGACCAGCCCGCGACACGCCACCCTCCCCCAGCTGATTGCTAGTCACAGCTTGCATCAAAGAGCTTCTCAGCCTGCAGCTTAATAGAGCCCTAATGACAAGATAACAACAGGATCTGGCAAAATAAATCGTCGTCTAGAGGATTTGTGTGGCTGTTTCAACGTGGTCCATCTTCTGTCTGTTTTTCATGGAGAAACACAAAGGAAGCAATGCCGTAGGACAAAACCAACGAAACCACGATGACTGGCAATGTGTACATACTGGAGACAAAAGTCTGTGGTGGCGACTAAACCAGATTAGCATTCAGTCTGATCTAGTGAGGTTCCGCGGTTCCAACAAACAGAAAATGTTTATTAAATGTCGCAGTCTGGAAAAACAAGCCGCCTTCCCTACAAAACACTCAGCAATGTTGCCATGTCGATCCCTATTTCTAGGCACGGTTCCTGTCTGCTATGCCAGTGGTGGCGGCCAACGACTTCTTCAAGTTTATTTTGATGACAAGCGCTCTTAACTTCCCATAAACATGTACAACTTTTCCTGGGGATATTCCTGACACATATTCTCTTAAGAGTTGTGGATATGCTCCAGTTTGAACAACAGTGATTACTGTTAATGGGGCTGACTTCAAACTGTCTCCCTGCAGTGGCATCATCTAGGTGATGTTTACAGGATGGGGCTCAGAGCTTCAGTCTCTGTTATCCAAATAACCTTGGCAGTCGTGGCTTTTTTTCCTCCCCACATCCTGAAATGTATCTTGCCATCGCAGAGCAGTAGGGATGTCCTTCCTCCTATGACTGCTGTATTAAGCCTGACAGCGGAACACATCTCAGTTTACCTAAACTGCAAAAATGTTCACTTTGTAAACACACTGGGTGACAATTCTAAAAATGCTATTTCTGACATCTACTTGAACACAGACATTCCTCAGAACACGCTGCAAAATTATCATCCAAATGTCAGGTAATTTGAGGGGAAAAAAATCTGTGCTAAGAGCCTGGCTCAACAGCACTTTCTCTGCTGTTCTGCAGCAGAAGGGCCCATTTCCTACACCAGGAGAGAAGGATCCCTGTGCCACTTTCGTTCCTCTGTAATTAACAATATCTGTCACAAAGAGCTGAGTAGGATCGAGAAAAAAAAAAAACAACCACCCCAAACTGCAAGGATCCTTCCTGTAAGTGAGGCACAGATCATCTTTGGGATAATAAATGGAAAATTGGTCTGTTCCCTGTGCTGTTTGGACCTGTCAGAACCATCAAATGTTGTGGGCAAAGGAGGAGTCGTGGCAAAGTCGAGAAAGAAAATCTGAGGGTTGTTTCATTTACACGGGGAATAATTTTCTTTCAGTGTGGCATTTATTTGTGATTAAGGGAAGAGTGTACATAGGGAGAGAAATAACTGTTACTAGTATTATGAGAAAACACTATCCTGTCACATGCTCTGCTTTACAGAATAGCAATTCCTTCCTGACATTCTTTGGGAACCTAAAGGTGCAGTAAGTGAAAATAAAGCTATACATTCCTTAGCCACAGATGGTATAGCACTCATTGTTTAGAAACAGTGACAATAGCCTTTGGCAAGGAAAATCTTGAGTTACACTGAACCAGAAGGCTGGTGTGAAATAAATAACAAAAGGAATTAAAACTGGAGGAGAACCTATCTGAGATCTTTTGGGATCCTAATAAAAGCAAAGATTTATTCTGAAGCCTTAACTTCTGCAAGACAAAGTTCAAGCCAAACTAAGTTGTGATGTGAGACTTTCCAATGCCAGCATATTAAACAGGTATTATTTTTACTAACGTATTAGTTAAACTTGCTAAACGATCTTCCAATGCAGCTTGGCAAAACTTATTCTGGCACATATGCACAGCAACTCATCGGGAATAGTTACAGATGGTGAATAGCTGTGTATTGACTAGCAGGTGATGATATCAGAGACGTTAATTGGGCCTTGTGGCATGTGGATTTCCAAACCAAATAGGATTACAAACCTTGATGATGAAGGGACACATAATTAACACTCTGCACACAAGCAGTCTGCCCACACAGCAACTGGACACGCAGGTAAGAACAACAGGGGTCACCTATAGCAATCTTCCCTTTGAACCACTCCACCAAAGAGCTTCACATGCCTTATAGCCACTAATTAATCCAAGTGGCTCACTGCTATCTCATTATCCTGGTAGGAAAGACAGTGGCACCAGGGAAGCAGCAATGGTGAAACCTGGGGGGCAGAAGTCACAGAGTTGTTCTCTTCCCATAAGACCAAACTGCTGCTATATCATGACTAGGGACTTAGCACCTAATTCTGGGAGGGGAAAATGTGTCTAGTTTGGCCATCATCCTGGTTTTCTGCAATGCTAGAAGAGACAACGGCTCACGCTTGAATTAGCGTTTTCTTCAAACATAATTTGAGCTCATTTGAGAACATGGGTGGAGTCTCAAACATCAAGAAAGCCAGTAACAAAGAGATTAGCCCAAGAGAATCCTTTCCCCCCTTGAGACTGGCTCATTTTCTTATAACTCCTTAAAAGGCATCACATTAAAAAAAAACCACAATCTCTATTTTGATGAAATGGGATGATTTGACAGTTGAATGTTTTCAGTTTAACTGATTCTTTAAGTAAATAACCACAGAGTCTACCTTTGATTTTTTTTTACAGAATTATACATGTTAGAAACCACACATAAAGGCTACATACATGCATAGACGTACAGATTGATGGATCTGAGAACTATTTTGCAGATTCTGTCAATTTTAGTAGCAGTGGGACCAGTGCCTGGCGACTAAAGCTACAAAAACGGAAGCTTTTGCATAGGCTTCCTCTCACCAGGCCCTTTGTGAGGGAACAAATGTAGGAGATGAAACAATTCATAAACCTGACAGAATTCAAAACCTGTTCGTCTGGCAGAAGCCCCTACAAGAGAGTGACACTTGATTCTCTAGTAGCCCCCGGAGTAAACGTGCCCACTGGTACAGCTCCTGTCTTCAGCACAGAGGAGTGTGATTTCACACTCTTCACTTTGTCCTCATGGAAGTTGATCAAGTTCAGAATTCATAAATAAATAAATACATTCAGATTTATTACATTTATTAAAAGATAGATGGGGAACATAGCATGTTGATTGAGGATTAATGTAAACATTAGGTCGACGCTGGGGAAAAGGTTCACTGGTAACACAAACAAATCTAGAGACAAGCAGTGACAGTGCATCTGTGTCTTGGTGACCACACCCCGAGTTCAAAATAGCTGGTGAAATTAGGGAGGGAGGCTGCAGAAAGAAAGAAACCCAGCTTGTTTGCTCAAGTGAAGGGAGCTATATTTAGCAGAAAATATTTTGAGCTGACCAGACCCCGAACACAAATCAATGGAAACTTAATAAGTAAGCTGTTAGAGATGGTGATGTTTTGTCTCGTTGCTGCAACATATGGCAAGCCAGTGCAGAAATAGCATCTTAATTGGGTAGGTGGAAGGAATTTCCACAGAAGGGGAAGCTCACCACAAAGGAAAATGCAAGTTAGCCTGCAGAAGAAAACTGGCTCTTTAGGTGAATGGCTTTGTTTTCAACAGGCAAAGCTTACACCTTTGTTGGATGGGCATCCAGAAATGCTTTTCAGATGCATGCAGAAAGTGAGCCTGGAAGCACCATTTGTCCATTGGGCTCTTTATGAAGCTGTGAGGCCTGCCACACACAGCTGACTGCAGGGTGCCTTCACCCAGGCAGCCTGCATTTTTGGGACAGGCCAGATGCAAAGAAGGTGGTTATATATAACCAAGAGCTGCGGTGTATATTTAGAGGAAGTATATATCATTCTTGTATAAAGCTGCCATGTACTGATACCACCTATTTTGTTTACTGGAAAAAAAACACCCTACCGTATTTATGCCATTATATTGGTGAAAGTACTCCCAGAGCAGCCCAGCTGTGTCAAAGTCCTGGGACAAGAGGAAGTGCATCTGTGTAACTTAAATTGCAAAACTTCCTAGCATAGAGAAGGCCAATCTACAGCTAACCACCAAGGGTGCAGCATCAAGCTCCTGGAGATGAAATGTTGATGCGAAGCGCTGAAGGGCACTACTTCAGACCTCCGTTTTCGCTGCCTTGATTCACGTTTGGTCTGTTTTTATCCAATTTAGGTTGGTTTAATGCAGTGTTTTCCATCCATTTCACCTGGTTTCATTAGAGACACTTTTGATGTCAGGCATTTTGGAATCTCCTCTGACAACAGAGACAGCGGATTTCTGACTCCCTAGGTGAGGATACTAGAAGAGAGATATCAAAATGTCTGCTGGAAAAGAGGTCTTTCCTAGAAAGTCTTCTTATTCCTTGTGCAATAACTGGCACAAAACGTGTAAAACATAGCTAAAAATTGTCTGGTTTGTAGTGCTAAAATCTTGATTCATGAAGGAAATTCCAGGTCTTCATTGAGAATCATCACTGATGCAAAAGGATTTTGTTCCAGACATAACCCCGTGGATAGGCCCCTGTCTATTATTTCACTGCCCTGAGCAAACTCATGTACGGTATGCTGGTAACCACATCAATTCACAACCCCTGATACTGACAGAGCACGAGGAAACGGCTGGGGAATGAACAACATTCTTCAGCCCTCATTCTCTGCCTGCATTTTTACGAAAGCCTCTGTCTACACAGAGCTGAAAAGATCTGGAGTGGTGTTAAGGAGCTAATTGCTAAGCCTGTAAGCACAGCATCCAATACAACCTGGTTTTGTAATGTCATCGAATGTCATTTTGGAGGCCTTGAAAATGGTTCTGGCATGAGCAGAGGAAGGGGAAAATGCACCCCCACACCCGTGCAAACCCTCACGTACAGACAGGGAGAAGGGGAAGGCACTCGCGGATGACTTCACCGGTGCCACGTCAAGAATATTTGCAGTTTTGTTTCTCACAGGTTACTCTTGCCCCACCTTGTTCAAATTCCACTCTCTGTGCAGTGAGAAAAAGGAAGGAACCGGCAAAGACTCCAAACCTGTGACACATTTCATACCTTAGACAGTGAACACAATTACTATTCATGATTTCTGCATTGGGTGGGTTTAGGTGCCTTTTGTCTTAGTGTCCTTGAAGCTTCTTTGTGAGCCGGCTCGGTCTCACCGATTTCAATTACAGCTATTGTCAGACATCTATATTGCACCTTCAAGGCCATAAAAATCTTGCTTCCTGTCATTTTAAGATAATAATATCAAATGCATATATCATTTTTCTGCAGGAAGACGTTGCAGGCAGCATTTGTAACAGCAGCTGAAAATGCAGACCCGATTCTGATCCCACTGACATCGCTGTGCAGGGTAATCTTCTAGAAGCCAACAGAACTGTACCAAATGCCCGAGCAACGTGCTTCAGAGCTTTTATGGCAATAATTTGCCTTCAGTGCAAGTTAAATTGCCTGAAAGGAAGCTGTATGTTTCAATAACCTTGTGCTTGTCGAAGCATGACCACGTAACTAGCAGTTTGCTTCAAGTTCTCTTTTAATGACGATTTGTTACTGGAAGGAGCGTTTCCTTCCCTGTGTATTTTTGTCACTTATTTCAAGTGGGTTCTTTTATTTAATTGACAAGATAATTCTAGGCAATGTTGTAGGTAAGGCTTTTTAAAGTAATTTTTTTTAGAAAGGTAGTTGTGCATAATTTCAGAAGGCATTTTCAAATCATAGAGATTCCATATAAATGGAATTTAAATTAGTCATTCAAAGTTAAACCAAGAAAAAAGGAGCAGTCACTTTTCTCACTGTAGAACCAGGCAGCTGTTGAGTAAAATGATTTACTAGGAGGCATTCAGTTACGAGGACTGGGAACGGATATTTTAAATGTATTTTCATACTTAAGATGGTGCAAATCCATTTTTATGTGGTTTGGATTAAACACAAAGAAACCAAAGGACCCTTTGCAAAAAGCATCCCTGAAACAACAGGAAGATGCGTTCATCTTGATTTCTCCTTTTTTAATCACACAATGCAAGTATCGTGAGAGAAAACAGGTAAAACAGCCAAGTGTAGGTATTCTGTACCACAGAGCTCATACGTGGCTGCTAGAAGGTGGCATGTCGGGTCACACGCCGCAACTTATGCCTCACCATCTCTTAGCACAAACCCTGCCTCAGGAGCAGTCAGTGACAAATTTCTGTCCACCAGTGAGATATCCCATCCCTGCCACTCTCTGCCGTGCTCCCGAAGGCATTCTTGTTCCTTACCACTGGCCTTTCACAGATTACCCAGTCTGAGCTCTTGAATACAATGGGCCATTCCATTTCAGGAAACACATCTTCTAATGACTCAAGGTTAATTTGAAAGCCTCAGGAGATGAAAATTCCTTTCATTATCCCAGGTGCTGTAAACAAAATACATCACATTGTCCTCTCCCAGGGTTTCTTAAGTTTACCTCCTTGTATCTCTTCTGCTAAAATTGAGGTGTTTGGGGCAATGTCTTTTATACTTTGCACAGGGATCACCATTAACTGTAAATAACAAATCATGTCAACCTGTATATTCTTCCTTTTATCAGACTACACAAATACAGACTGTTACAAATTATCACAGACAGGTTTTTTCCAACTGTAGGTGTAAAAAATGTCACCTCTCAAGGCTAGTGGATTGATTATTGTTCCTCAAATAACAAGCAGTTGGAGTCCCAGAAGCCTCACATAGTCTGCCAATCTTACTCTATTTTCTGTGCCAGAAACAGAATATTCCAATTTTTTTCCTTTCTTTCCAAAGGATTATTACCTTTAGTCATTTCATGTCCATTGGTGCGTAACGTCCTTCCCAACAGTAGTTTCTAGTTTGTTGCACAAGATTAATTGCTCTGTGCTAGTGTGAACAGAGATGTACAGATTCCCCTGCACAGCACCACAGATGTTTTCCAAGTAACAGCTGCAGGAACATTGCCAGCATAGTTCCATCTTAAGCTACCATATCCAGGCACATTTCACCAACATTCTCTCGATAGTTGCCAGAAGAACTAATTCAGATGTACTTTCTCAGCTGTACAGTCAGTAGGTAGCTCTGCATGTCTGGAAATATCTGGATCTAACTCAAGAGTACCAACTGCCTGACCTTGTATTTAGGATCACATATCACACAGTTCCCTGAACACTTCCAGAGCATGCAGAAAATTCTCCAACACCTAGTCTCATCTGTGTGTGCTCTTCTCCTGCTGTCACTGCAGCCCATGGGAAAGCTCCTTTCTCCTTCAGTGGAAGAAAAGCCAGGCCCCAGTGGCAAGGGCTCCGAAGAAAGGGTAGCAAAGGAAGACTGCTGTATCCAGCTCAGCTGCCAGGTGATTTTTAGCAAGTGGAAGTGTATGCCAGCAAATGAGAGTGTATGTCACTTTTATAAAGCCTGCTACCTTTCTTCAATGCAGAAGAGTCTCAGCAAATATGATCCTGACCCACACAGAAAAGTGCAAGTCATTATGTCACTGGGCAGCAAATTATCCTGTAAAAATTGCCTGTACACAAGTGTAACACAAATGTTATATATTTTGCAAGATTATAAACACCAATAATGCTGACAGGAACTCTCCAGGACATAAAATATCCAATGATGGATGATGATATCTACAGTGAAGTACAAGCACAGCCAGGTAATTAATGTGAACTGCCCTTATGTAGATACAGAAAAAAGAAAATATTTTTTATGTTGTGGAAAGGAAAAATGTAAGGAAACCTGTACTAAATGAGCCAGACAGAATGAATGTGTAAGGTACCATCACATTTTCTCCCTTCTTGAAAGCCACACTAAACGTGCTTTAGCAGAAGTTTTGTTTGGAGTAGGAATGCTGTCATTGTTTTGCTTTACCTTGATGGCCATCCCCATACACTTACACATCATCTTTGTTAAGCACAATGTGAAGAACTATTCAACATCATTTACATTAAAAATTAGCTCTGCTCTGAGCAGAAATTTGGCCTAGGAAACCTCCAGAGGTCTCTTCCAGCCTCAGTTATTCTTTGATTTTATGACTCTTTATTCCACTTAACATTTTTGCGTTTATAATACCTGTTTATGTATTGATCTGGGATTGTGAAAGTAGGTCATTTTCTGCTTCACCTGTACTGCTGTATTACCACTCTGTTTTGTTTCCAGCACTATTAAGAAAGTCCATAAGAGATAATCATTTAGTTCAGACAATGATTCAAGAAAACACACCTCTTCAAGTTAGACAAGAATTAAACTCAATGGCAGATGATGACTCTTTGAAAAAGGTTTTTTGAAAACTAGGCCCCATTTTCTTCTTTAGAAGGGCAGGTCAAAAAGGTTTGGATGCAGGCAGTTAAGAAGGGTTTTTTTTATCCCCTATAGTAATGTGTATTCATGCACATAGATCATATATATGAGATAAGGAGAAATATGCATGAAATATTACCAGCTAGCTGTCCCACTGTATCCTTCGAGCTGCCAATACTAAATGGGTGAAACTGGAAAGGCTGTAGAGGAGGAGACACAGGCCTGTCTGCTGCAGGTGTTCTGGCGTGTGGCAGTGTGCCTTTCTGACTAGCCATCTATTTTCTAAGATTTATAGGTGCCAACCCAAATGTGAGGAACACAGTCTGAATCTTTTACTGTTACCAAGGTAAACGGAATAGATTAGAACATTTTCCAAATAGTAAAGCGAAGCATGGGAAACATCTGTTATGCTTGAGAAAAACACACAATGGGGACATTTATTTAGTACAAATAAATCGGGTAAAAAGGTTAATTTAGTGCCCGCAGTCCTCCTCTCCCAATTAATCACTGATTAAGAAAGTGGTACTTCATTTGCTAAACATAAGCGTGTATTTTGTTGTTCTGGATGAAAGCAGAAGTGTGTCTCAGTTTCAAGAAGCCCTGTGGTGAAAACAGATAGTAAGGGAATCTTCCTCAGCTCAAAGAGCAGGGTTTGTTTTCCTGGTAAATAATTTACATTCCTGCTGTTAGGAAGAAGTTGCAAGAGACTGTCAGCAAAGCGGCAGGGTAACAGCTATGAAGTCCTGAGAGGCTGCTGAGACGTTACAGTTGATCTGGCACTCCTGTGATTCAGCTTCTGATGATATCTAATGTCACCAGACTTCTTTTAATGTGCTATGCTGCAGACTTACAATCAAAACTATTCAAAGGGCAAACTGCCTCTCCCTGCAGGGCAGGTGATAACTTCTGATAAGGGAGAGCACTAAAACTGACAATTGATTTAAAAGGGACGGAGCAGATTGCATAATTGCACAATGTGTTGGATGTGCATGCTACATGCAGACATGGCTGCTCTTTCTGTTATCTTTATTTAAAATGGATTTGGGTACCTGAGACATTTAGTGTGCAAGCTACTTAGGTTTTTTTGCTAAGTGTTTTTTATTTCTTTCCTAAAACTGACAAGTACTTGGACACAAAATTTACTTTGCTTGTTTTCCTCATCTGTTTTGGAAAAAAAAAGTAAGCCAACATAGAGTACTGTGGACAGAGGGCTTGCTTGCTGCTAGCCTCTTACTGGCCAGATGCTTCTTCCTGTCCAAAGCCAGGACAACAATCTAGCTTCAGTTTCAGGCATGGAACAGCTGAATTCTGCCTGTGAAACTGAAGCCAGGGTTTGTCCATCCAGCTGCAGTGGAAACCTACATTTGAAGCTGAAAGAAATCAAAGAGCCTGCATCTAGTTTCTTTTTTTCCTTTGCCAGATACTTTGGGAATAGTAATTTTTTTTTTTTCAAAGGGCAAATCATTATTGCCTGTAAGAACAAGCATGGCTAATGTACTTACAAGGTAGAGCAGCCTTAAAATTTTTATGTACTGATTTCCAAACAGCTTAGTTGGAAAATCATCCTTCCATTTATTGATTTATTGCATGGAAAGGATAAGATTTGCAAAAATAACTAGCCATTTTGGGTGGTTGAGCCTTCACAGAGGTCAAAGACAGTTCAGTGCTCAAACTCATTTCATTCCCCTTTGAGAGTTCCTATGTGCTGATGATCTGTATTTGATGACCACTTACCCCCAGGAAGCTGAGCAAAGTCTTGTCAGGTAATTTTGCCATTAACTGTTTCTAAGATTCTCCTTGTTCCTTTCTGTCGCTTTCCCCAGTGTTCCACAAGATTGCTTTGCAAACTGTGCCTCTGGACAAAGAAAATAGTGTAACTTTCTTTGCAGTTTTTGAAAAATTGCTTCCTGAGAGTCTGTTTATTCCAGTCTTTGAAAAAAAGGAGTTCCCTCCAAGAAGAGAAGTCTTTCCAAGCCCTGAGCAAGCCTCAGGATATTTCTCTAGTGCCACCAGCATACACATCTATCTCTCCTGACTGCCTCGATGAGCACTCACATGCCTTTCAGAGGGTTTCCTCTACCAAGGGTCCTAACCCAGCCTGCCTACAGGTAGGCAGCAGAGATGCTCCAGGTCCTCCCTGTACCCCAATAAACATGACTTCTGATGAGAGCGCAGTTGCTCACCTAATTTTATGCCCAAGATGGAGTCAGAAAAGAACAACAGGACTTTTTCATTATTTTTTTTAAGGGTTTGTGTGGCTTTTTCTTTAAACCAACGTTAATGTTACCTTCTGTGACCCGATCAAAACTTCCTTGCTATTTTAAAGATCTCAGGTTAGCAAGAAATACAGGTAAGTTATACAGTGGTTGGAGCCAAAGCATACCCACAGGAATAACTAGACATATTATACCCCACCAAACTAAACTCAACCAGCTAAATCCAAATAGCAATTAGTAGTCAAGGTTTGTATGCCTCTAGTCCCTTGGGATATTCAAATGCGTTACAAAATATTTTAATTTAGCCTCAGAACCAAGCTGCCATGAGGGTAAATTTATCCTCGTTCTGAGGTGGCTGCCTGCATACATATTTGAACTCATCAAGCTTGCTCGCCCATGCTGGACTTTGTGTGCACCTAAGTTGGGTGGATATGAAAATCAGCATTAACCTTTGCAACTGTGGGTTTAACTGACTGATCAAAAGTCATGCAGTGACTAGTACTTGGGTCTCCAAAGCAGAACACAGAGCCAAACCACAAGACATCTGTTTTTCCCTCTGAAAGGTTTAAACAGCACAGATAACAACCTCTGCTGCAAAGATACACGTCCTTCCCTTTCTCTCTCACTGGGATTTGGCTGTGAATCCTGTAGCGTCTCTTCTTTCTCTCTGCTCAGTGGTAGAAAAATCAGGCATTGTGTGAGCTGAAAGGCAACTACTACAGATGTCTTTTATGTGGGATTTTCTTGTTTCCACTAATGCAGATCTCTCATGGTTTTGATATTTATTGGTTTGTCACCTCCCTAGAGCACAGTCTCTGTTAAGGCAGTGGCTATCTGCATAGTGACACTTGCATGCCATCACACTGTCTTGGGAGTCAGGCTGGGACACACTTTATTTTCTGTGAGCAGAGCAACTTGTATTGCTGTAAGCCCCTTGCACACCTGGACAGTGAGTCCACTGTACCTGCTGCCCGTGACAATGCCCTCGTCCTGTTGAATCTCTTTTAAAACATTTCCTGCCCTGGGGATGTATAAGCCTTCTCCCTGCTACCAAAATGTTCCTCTTCCTTGGCTGACATGGCACAAGAGGTCTTTATACTGTTCCAAGGCATCAGATTTTTGAACAGTGCATCAAGTCCCTGCGTGCAGGACACCTGCTTGTACTGGTGCAGTAGCCCTCCTCTAGCTACACTTCATTACATTCACCAACTTATTTTTTTTTTATTCTAGGTTTAATATCGCCTCTTTTGCTTTCTCAAGGGCCACAGGCCCAAACACATAAGAGTTCTTTCTGGTTGTCTCCATCTCTGTCTCAGCTGACTCTCTAAATCCCTTGGCCTTGGCAGACACTTAATTATGGCAGCCTGCCCACCATACCCTCAGCTGCTCTGGGTACATGCCGTGCCTTTCTTCTCAGAGTGTGTACAACTCTGCTGCTATTTTGACTACTGGGCAGTTGTGCCCAAACCTGGGCCACCTCCTGCCTCTGCAGCTTGAGGTGGTCCTGAGAGACCTCATCTTCAACTGACCACTCTGCAAGGACGACAGGCTCTGAGGTCTCTCCTGCACAAGGTCCCTCACTCCTCAGTCTCCAGAATTTCCTTTGTAAGGAGGAGCTGACTAGTTTATTGCACTGGTTTCAACTCACTTGGGTGCCACCTCAACTGTGCCTTCTGACTGTTACTGAGGACAAGGGACTGTAATCATATGTATCCCAAGAAGAATAAAAGGAACTCTCTTGTGGTATGTTAGCACTAGAAGTTGCTGCCAAACCATCAACTCCAGAGCCTGCTGCTCTGAGGATGTGCTGAATTGCCTCGAGCTTCGGGCAGTGACATGCGAAATCTTCTGGGAAGGGCTCTGATGGAAATCACTGGAGCAAACAGTAGAATATGCAAGAACTGCTGTAACTGCGGGAGTGGAACAATTACAGGACGGTGTCAGTCAGACCTCCAGCAAGAACTTCCCAGCTAGGAGCACCAGCTCAATTATCTTTCCTTGGTCACTGCCACAAACTACCAGTAGGCCAAACAATTTTGGAAAATCGAAACTTCTTAAACAGTGTTCCTTAAACAATGAGACACGGAAGAATTAGAATGACATTGGGAAAGTTAGATTAAAGTTCCAGTGAGACTTGCCCTTATCTGCACCTTCCTAGTTCTAAAAGGCATATCCTGTTTCAAGATTAAAAGTAAGAAAACCAGAAAGGGAGTAGCACACAGTAAGATTAAAAAAGCAGTTCACCCTGTGCATTGAGGAGTTGGATTGCTGCAGCCAAAACAGCCTTTCATTTCAGTCTTAGAAGGGAAGCCCTAGAAGTTACTGGAGAAATGGTTTAAAAAGCTTAAGGCAGATGCATTTGCAGCAAATAGATTCAGAATTAATTTGGTGGGAAGTAAATAACAATCATAAAAAAACTATGCTCTCTCTACACTTGATTTATGTCACTGTGCTTGTTATCTCTAGAGGAAATCCTCCTTTGTGTGCTGTCTGAACAGCTCATAACTACAGATACTGGAAGGAGTTTAAAGAAAATGAGTTGCCTTTGCTCTGAACTTCTTGCTTTTATCTGCCAGTTTCAACCCGTGGTGGTGTAGCAAGGTTTTGCCACTCATCTTCACAGTGCCAGGATTTCCATGCAAAGTATTCATTCTGTTCCTGGTCCTTATTGTACAGCCCCAGTCCCCTCAAAAGACTTACGTTACAAAAAAAAATATGAACACTCACAAGTTTAGCTGTCCAGTTCGTAAGTCTAGCGGACAAAAAGGAATAAATGGAGCCGTGAGAAAACATCTCGGCTTCCCTGGCACTTCAAGCATCTCTGTCTTCAGTGTCTTCAGTGGGGCTGCCACAGAGAGCCTGCCAGCTGGAAACGAGAAGAAAAAGGAGAGTGCATCCCTCCTTCAGGCTTCCGTGTTGGGGCACGGCCTAAGTTAAGTCAATAAAGTAAGTAAAGGGTAAATTCCTGTTTACAATCTTGCACGGCTGGAAGTAAGTGTGGCAACTGCTGCGATGACAGGGAGCCCTGTCCCAGCAAACACGGGGAGGGAGTCACAGGACGTGCATGACGGCAGCAACTTGATGCTTTCGCTGACCGTCCGTGTAAGAGGGTGTCTTGACAACTGCCCTTGCTTAATTGCTTCGTGTTTTAAATGAAACCTTAACGCTTTCACCGGCCTGCCGCCACAGCGTTACTAATGGGGGCGAACTTAAACCTCCTGTGCTGCTGGACGCAGCGAACGGGCTCCGTGGCGCCGCACACGCGCCCGCGGCGGGGACAGCCTGCGCCCCCGCTGCCCCTGCCGCCTCGTCTCCGCTGGCCGGCGAGGAGGTGAACCCCTCATCTTCCGCGGCCACCGACCACGTATGCGCCGGCGGCTCCGTCCCACCGGGAGTGAGGGCGGGGAGCCGGGTGAAGCGATTCACCAGAGGCGCCCCTGAGCGAGCGCGGACACGGCATCGCCTGCCCTCCCCCCCGCCCCCCCCCCACAGCCGCGCAGGCGCCGCGGAGGGACCGGGGGACGCGCTACCGCCGCGCGATCCTTCCGCCGCGCTGCCCGGCGGCGCAGAGTCCCGTTCGTCCGTCAGTGCTCCCGTCCGCTCTGCCGGCCGCCTGCCCGCCGGCGGGCCGTGCGCCGCCTCCCGCACGGGGCTGTCCGCGTGGCGGCGGCGGGGGCAGCGCGTGCGTGCTCGTGTGTGTGTGTGTGAGCGTGAGCGTGCGTGCGTGCGGCAGAGCGGGCCCGAGCCCCCCGCTGGCGGTGGCGCCGCAGCCAGCAGCCGTGCCGGCCGCGCGGAGGCGGGGATGGGCTGAGGGGAGGCGGCGCGGCCGGCGCTTGTTTCCCGCCCCTGCCCCGGGAAGCGGCTGGCTGCGGGCTGCCTCTCGCTCCCCCCCCCTCCCCCCC